>JAJJWW010005187.1:0-79682 GCA_023531295.1 Papaver armeniacum
GAGGTAAGTAAGCATATTCCCACCTTCGGGTTGATTTCCTTTCAAGAGATCTTGGAAAAATGGGTTTTCAAAAATATATAAAAAAGATGTGGGTTTTGAAAACTTTCTTGAGGGTTAAGCTTTCCTACCATTCAACGTGTCGCAGATTCTCTCTTCATTCCTACCTGGACACATGTGACCCATAAAGAGCTATTTTATTATTGAGAGTATTTCATAAAACCTTTTCTTGTGAGGCAGAGTGAGACTTTTGATCACTTTAACCGAATTTTAGTCGAGAAGGGATGGTTACTTCTCTCTCAACTTTTAAGAATGAGATTTTGTTCATTTATGTGTCTAACTTCTTATGACTAGTGTGCGTAATCTCTATGTCTTCTTAGCGCGTTGGATACTATCATTACGGAGGAGAACTAGTAAGTTGGAAAATAGGTTTTGTGGGTATATCTCTAAGAAACTTTCACGAGACTATAACTCGTCCACTAGGGACACTTAGGGTTTAAAGGCTTGTTATTTATGCTAAAATTAACCGTAGCCTCACGACACTAGAGTTGTTGTATTTTATTGTTTTGTTTGATTTGCTCGAGGACTAGCAAAGTCCAAGTGTGTGGGGAATCGATAGGTGTAGAATACACCGTATTTACTATCTAGTAGTTACGCTTTCTTTGCTATTTTTCTTGTGAATTATGTACTTTACGTGTGTTTTTGTGTTATTAGTACTGGAGTCTCACTGGGAAAAGAAGTTTGAAATTACTCTATTTGAGCCAAAAGGGCAAAATTGTCATTTCATGGGCTAACACTATCCAAAGCCCAGCCTTGGTTGGGTACAATTCTATTTGAAGGAATACTATCCGAGCCGATCAAAGGTTAAAGGGGTCACAACCAGATGGCCCTTATCTCTGGGACTAGGGTTCATTTAATCTGGCCCTATTCCTTTCAACCCCGAATCGAGAAGGTCTGTTTTCTCTAAATCATTTACACCGAAAAGCGTTGGTCAGTGCTACTTCAAGAACAGATCGAGAAACAGATAGAGGTTGAGAGAAATCGAGAGAAAAATGGCGCCTGTATCTTGGTGATCGAGTTTTACAAGGAACAGACGAGTCCATCATCACCTCAACTAGCCGTAGACGATAGGAGACAACCATGATCAAGGATGGGATCTGGAGATTGGATTCGGGTTCGAATTCGGGGATGGATTAGTTCGAATCAAGAGATGAGGGTCAAATTATTGAGCCGAACTTCAGCAGATTTGGTGGATTGGTTTACATTGGTTTGATCTCGAGCTTGTATGGATAATATAATGGCTTGGAGTTGTGTTGGTTCCGGCCGAGTTTGGATCAGATTCTCAAGCATGAATGGTCGAGAGAAGTTGTTTAAGACTTGGTCCGCCTGTGATTCAATGCAGAGAGGAACTAGAGCTCGAGTTAGGTCAGTTGGTGGAGATGGATGCCAAGAACAATTGCGATTCTTTGGGTGAAATGGAGGATTTTAGATTGATAAGATGAAGCTCAAATCTCAAAAATTGATAAGAGAGAACAGGAATTGATACTCATTGAAGAGCGAGAGATAGGGTCCTGGTGCTAATCAGTGATGAAGACACAGAGAAGATGTTTACAGGTGGAATTGGGCGTGAAGGGTTACATGGTGAAGGAGATGATTGAAATTCTGTGAAGGATCTCGAAGAATGGGTTCTTGGGAAGATAAATTGAGAGAAGGAGTCCTCTTGAAGGCAATGGTGGTTCATGGAATTGATGTTGATGGTGTTGGATGCAAATGAGCGGCTGGGTTTGAGTATGGCGAAATTTGGTTGTGCTTGCTTTGTCGTGAAAGAAATATCGAGGTCCGAGTTCCAGAGTGGGTGGCCCAGCCGATTTTATGGATTGAATTAGCAGCTGAGCTTGCTGGAATGTATGAGCAGCAGGTTGAGTTCTGGCTGTGACCTGTGATGGAAGCCTGGGTGGAATCTGGTGGTATGGCTGTGTGAACAGAAATGGGAGAAGCCAGGGTAAGGGCTGTTATGAACTGCAGATTGAATGAGTCGTTGTTGTTGATGCGAGACTTATTTGAGAAGAATTGAGCTGTTGTTATGGATGCAATCTTTGGGATGATGGCAATGATTGGAACTGGAAGCAAGATGATCGATTGAGTTGCTGTCAGTGTCGAAGCTCGAGAGAAACATGTGATGGAGAGAATATCTTTCGGAAGAAAATTCAGGGAATGTTACGATTGTATATTTAATCCGTAGAAAACTACAGGGAGAGTTGGTCTTGATCGCAGTGGGTTACATAAGCATTTGCAGGCATGAATTGGCCTGAGATGCTATTGTACTTGGTAGCATGCAGGTGAGAGTTAGTGGTAATTCGATGGGTGAAGTGATGATGGTCATGGAGAAGAACGGAATTGTAGGTTTAATGGTTGATAAAATGAGGTGGTGAATTGCGAAAGTTGCTTGTTATGGAAAGTGATCAAGAATGGGATATATCTCTTTTGCTTGAAATGTTGTTGATTGATTGATAATTTGAGGTCAGATATCAGGTGCTAAAGAAATTTGGATTGAATGACATGGTTAAGGTAGTGCAAATGGAACAAAGAATAGCCATTATGGTTGGATTTTCTACCAAGCACAATCAAGTAGCAATTGGAATTTGAGTGGGAAGGCACCGTAGTCGTTGGATGGTGAGGGTTGCGGTCTTGAGACTAAGAAGAAGCTATGGCGCTTGTTGCTTTGCAAGGAGTGTGTTGTATGGAATTGTTAATGGCGAGATTGGAATGAAGTTGTCGTAATCTCAGGTCAAGAACACGCAACACAAGAAAACCTATTTTGTGAACTAGGAGGAGCAGTGGTAATGTTAGTAATGGCTTAAGGAGTTGACAAGAATTTGTGGTAAGTCAAAAGTGAAGGGGGGAAGGTTGGGTTTCGCATAGGCGCAATGTGAGCTGTTGGTGAGGTCGCGAATGTGAGCTGGTGGAGTGCAGTGTAGGCATGCTAGGATTACAGGGCTGGAGTTGGTGATGATGGTGCATTACGGTTTCGGGCAGCCATCATGGTCGAAGCACAATTATTGTGCATCACAAAGACAAGGCCATGCAAGACTCCAAGTCCGACACATGAACCTGGCCCGACTCTCTCCATGACTCGGTTTGACACGACTCTTCTTAACCGAGTTGGACTCGGTTGACTCTGTGTTGACTCGACCGATCCAACCCGTTGACCGGTGGACCGGCGGACTTTTGCCGGCCACCGTAGCCGCATTCGCGACCCGGCAGATTTCCGGCCACAATCCCAGAACTTCAGCGACCGCTTTTGGGGATATTTTACCACAGGGTTTTCTTTCTTGTGGGCTTGGTGGATTTTCATCTAATGGACTTTCAAGACTTGACCTAATTTTGAAGGAGAGAAAGGCTATAAAAGGGAGGTTTTCTACAACACATGATATATCTTATTCTTGGGAATTCTTTTGGAGAGCCACTTTTTGTTTACGCTTCTAGGGTTTGGTTTTGTTCTTCTTCTTCCTTGTTTTATTATTGAATATTGATGATGATGAACTCCATAGCTATGAGTAGCTAAACATCTTATTGGTTATGGGATAAAAGTTGATTTCTCAACATGCTTTTGATTCAATGAATTAGTTTTGTCTCAGTAATTATTGTTTGTGATTCACAATTAATAGTGTTATAAGATTTGAAACTTGTTAGGTTGAGTGGGAATCAATCCTGATTTGTGTTCATCTCTAGAGCTATATTAGGGTTTCAAATACGAAAAAGTTGTTTATCCCTCGATTCTAAGTAGCATAATTGTGGTTAGTGCTTGTAGTGATACATCCTATTAGTCATAAGTGAATCATAACTTTTGTTAAAACGTCTAGTGCTTTTACACATTCGTTTGCATTGATGAGTCTTATTCCCATAAAACTTAATGCTCTTAGGAGTTAAACTTAATTGTGCTTTTACACTTTAGGTTGCTTTCGACGAAGAATTCACATATGCATCTTTTAATGTGGTTGTGATGAAAACAGGGAATTAACGGGTTATACTTTGATCAAGATATCCTAGGACTTTTAATAAATACGAGATTAAAATACCAATTCTAATCATTGATGAAAATACATGTTTGTGAATGATACTATCCCTTGACCAATATCTTCTCCTTATTGATTTCTCAAATTATTTACTTTGCTTTCAATTACTTTTATTTCTTAAACAACAAACATACCTTGGGTTACTTTAGAAACTGAAAATTACTTAACAACAATTGCCTCTCTGTGGATACGAACTCTTCCTTACCTTGTGCTTCATTTAAATTTAGTGCGTAAGAAAGTGAAATTATTTTTGACGGATTGACACACGATCAATGACGGTAGATGCGACGTGTGGAAACGAGATGTACGCGTTTATGGATGGACAAAGTGGTTATAACCAAGTTAGAATGAAAGAGAGTGACACTGCTAAGACCGCATTCTCCACGCTTTATAGGAAATTTTTACTATGTTGTCATGCCCTTTGGATTGAAGAATGCTTGGCGCAACATATCAATCCAGGCGATGACATCGTTCTTTCATGACATGAACCATGAGATTGTCAAATCTATGTAGACGATATAGTTGTCAAAGCAAAGAAGTTTGAGGCGACCCGCCAACATCTCCGTCGAGTCTTCCGAGTGATGTCGAAATTTCAATCCCAAAGATGAATCTGACTAAATGTGTGTTTGGGGTCACCACTGGGAAATTTCTGGGGTACCAAGTCACTACAAGGGAATTCAATATCCCGCTAAAGCAGAGGCTATTATCTCGATGCCGCCGCCCAAGAAAAAAGAGGAACTTCAGAAGTTGATAGGGAAAGTCTCCTATGTAAGGCGCTTCATCCCAGGATTGGCACAAACTCTAAATCACTTCTTCCCAATGCTTAAAAAAGATGCAAAGTTCGTATGGAAGGAAGAGCAACAACGAGCTTTTGAGATGATCAAGAAATGGCTTACCCATCCGCATATATTACGACCACCTATCAAGGGCGAGCCCCTCTACTTATATCTCGCACATACAAAAACCACAATAGGGGTCTTAGTCTCCCAAGATATGGGAGGGGCCAACCTCATTCCCATTTATTACCTTAGCAAAACGTTAAAGGATGCGAGTTACGATACACCCATGCAGAAAGCATGCCTGCCATTAATTCTAGCAGCGCAGAAGATACACCACTACCTTTTGAAACAAAATGCTACGTGGGAGCATCGGCTAACCCGGTCGTCTACCTAACAACCAAGCCGATTTAATCAGGCAAATTGGCGAGGTGGTCCATGCATGCAGCTGAATTGACTTACACCAATTCGACCTCAAGGCGTCCGAGGACAAGCGATTTGGACTTACTAGCCGCTTCCCAGATCCGTCTGCATTGAAATTCACATCGAATTCGGGCGAGGTCGCCTTGGCGGAGGAAATTACGCCCCGTAAATGGAAGATGTCTTTCGACTGGTCCTCCTATGGAAACCATGGGGGCGCTGGAATAGTTTTCGAATCACCGGATGGTGAACTCAAGCCGTATGCCTACAAACTCGATTATCCCTGCACCAATAATGCCGCTGAATACGAAAGCTTCCTCATAGGGATGCAAATGGCTCTGGAGATGGGAATAACAGAACTCGAAGTCACTACCGACTCACGACTTCGTAAATCAAATGGAAGGAGAATTCCATGTGAAGGAACCAATACTAGCGGTCTATCGTGAAAAAGCCCAAAGGCTAATGCGACGTTTCAACCACATCACGTTAGAGCACATGAGACGCCTAGCAAACAAGCATGCGGACGCTCTGGCAACGATGGCGTCGAAACTATAAATGCTACAAGGGGACAAAGAAGTAATCACCATAATAAAGAATACTTCACCCTTGGCCTTGGAAGAAAGAGCCGCCGTCGAGGAACTGGATTGGCGTCGAGTAATCATAGCAGATCTTAAACGACCGCCCGAAGAAATGAAACTCTCGTGGAAAACCTTGAGAACTTATAAATTGCTCGATGGAGACATGTACTTTGTTACGACTGGCGGCGAATTATGTAGATGTCTCGGGCCAAGTGAAGGCAAGGAAAATCTGGAAGAAATACACTCCCAAACTTGCGGACATGCCGCATCCATAATGCTATATCGGCGCATCCAGCGCGCCGGGTTCTATTGGCCATACATGGCTGAACAAGCAAAGGCGATCCAAGACGAATGTGCAATTTGCCAAGGGTCTTCTCAAGAAGCGGAGATCTGTGTAGCCGAGGAAGATGAAAGAGACTAGCGAAATCCTACATCGACTACCTAACACATGGTACCTTACCAAGCGACAAGAAGGCCGCTCTTAGACTGAGATATTTTGTCCTTGATAAGAAGTTATTCCGCAAAAGCTTTAGCCAACAGACTCTGACATGTCTCGATAAGGCGTAGGCCCTTCGTGTTATGGAGTTAACCCATTATGGTGAGCATCAAGGAAAGGCTAGACTATTCGCGCAAATCTATGAATCAGGCTACTACTGGCCTACGATGAAAAACGACACAGTTGAGTACGTCCGGAAGTGCGAGCAGTGTCAGATTCATGGAAATTTGATTCATGTTCCGCATACCACACTACACAATGTCGTCTCACCCTGGCCCTTCCATACGTGGGGATTGGACATAATTGGTCCTATCATGCCAAAATCCTCCAAGCAACACGAATATATTATAACAGTTACAGAGTGTTTTACCAAGTGGGTAGAAGCGATCCAACTCAAGAACACCACTGGGGCTACCAACGCCGCTTTCATCAAAGAGCATATCATCACCCGCTTTGGGATACCTATGTGCATCGTGTCTGACAATGGTACGCCCTTCGTTAACAGTGATGTCAAAGATCTGCTGGAATCTTTGCATATCAAGCGGAAGACGTCTACTCCCTACTACCCAAAAGGAAACGGGCAAGCTGAGGCAACTAACAAAATCCTGCTCCGGATACTCAACAGAAACTTGTATGATAATAAGCGACTCTGGCATGAGGAATTACCAATGGCGCTTTAGGCATACCGGACTGCTAAGAGATCCTCCACTGGAGCCGCGCCCTACACTCTGGTCTATGGAGAGGATGTCATCCTACCAGCAGAAACTGTTATTGCGTCAGCTCGAGTAATCGCAGTAAGCGGCCTCCAAGCCGAAGACAGCAAGATATTCCAAGTCTTAGACACACTCGAAGAAAAGCGAGACATCGCACACGCTCACGCTGAGAAATATCGTGCACGAATGGCACGAGCTTACAACCAAAAGGTTAAACCAAGAAGCTTTGTTGTTGGCGACTTGGTCCTTGTTATCTCACATCACGTCCCTCGAAACGAGAGCGCCGAAAAATTCGCGCCAAACTGGGAAGGCCCATTCAGGGTTATTAAAGCGGCGGAGAGCGGCTACTACAAGATCGAACATGCCGAAGGTACCCCCGTGAATGGAAAACCCAGTGATAAAATCAATGGCAAGTGGCTACAGACCTTCTATATGTAAGTAGGTTGCAATAATACGAATAAAATGTGTTTTTGATCCCTATATTTGCGACAACATAAATAAAAAAGAGAATAGTTGAGATCCACATAAATCCTCCTCGCCTTCCATCACAGGAGGAGTGTATGAATCCTCTAAGTACCCACTCTATGGGACTTGAGTGCCTAGGAAACCACCCCCACGCCTCACACATGGCCCCGGGTGACTAAATCCTCCTCCTTGATAAAAGGAGGAGTGTATGAATCCTCCAAGTACCCCTATGGGACTTGAGTGCCTAAAAAACCACCCCCACGCCTCACACATGGCCCCGGGTGACTAAATCCTCCTCCTTGATAAAAGGAGGAGTGTCTGAATCCTCCAAGTACCCATCCTATGGGACTTGAGTGCCTAAGAAACACCCCCCCACGCCTCACACATGGCCCCGGGTGACTAAACCATCCTCCTTGATAAAAAGAGGAGTGCATGAATCCAAGTATCCACTCTATGGGACTTGAGTGCCTAAGAAACCACCCCCACGCCCCATAGATGGCCCAAGGTGTCTAAACCCTCCTCCTTGATAAAATGAGGAGTGCATGAATCCAAGTATCCACTTTATGGGACTTGAGTGCCTAAGAAACCACCCCCACGCCCCATAGATGGCCCCGGGTGACTAAACCATCCTTCTTGATAAAAGGAGGAGTGCATGAATCCAAGTATCCACTCTATGGGACTTGAGTGCCTAAGAAACCACCCCCACGCCCCATAGATGGCCCCGGGTGACTAAAGCCTCACTCTTGATAAAAGGAGGAGTGCATGAATCCTCTAAGTACCCACCCTATGGGACTTGAGTGTCTAAATCAGAGCGCTTTTTAAATCTGACTCACATGATCATGGCGCCTCCCATAGCCTGGGCGCCTAATGAAGCATTTATTCATAAAAATCCCGAAAAAAAAAGTAGAGGGGGAATAATTTTGTTCCTACCAAGGCATGATCCTGGCGCCTCCCATGGCGCAGGAGCCCTAATAATGCTTTTATTCTCAGAAATCTTGATAAAAAAGAGAGAGAGAGGGGAATACTTTTGGTCCTACCAAGGCATGGCCCTAGCGCCTCCCATGGCCCGGGCGCCCTAATAATGCATTTATTCATAAAAAATCCTGATAATTTTTTTTTTTTTTTAAAAAGAATACTTTTGTTCCTACCAAGGCATGATCCTGGCGCCTCCCATGGCGCAGGCGCCTTAATAATGCTTTATTCTCAAATATTGATTAAAAAAAGAGGGGGAATACTTTTGTTCCTACCAAGGCATGTCCATGGCGCCTCCCATGGCCCAGGCGCCCTAATAATGCATTTATTCATAAAAACCATGATAAAAAAAAGTGGGAGGGGGAATACTTTCGTCCCTACCAAGGCATGATCCTGGCGCCTCCCATGGCGCAGGCGCCCTAATAATGCTTTATTCGCATAAATCTTGATAAAAAAAAAAAAGAGGGAATACATTTGTTCCTACCAAGGCATGGCCCTGGCACCTCCCATGGCCCAGGCGCCCTAATAATGCATTTATTCATAAAAACACTGGTAAAAAAAAGTGGGAGGGGGAATACTTTTGTCCTTACCAAGGCATGATCCTGGCGCCCCCCCATGACGCAGGCGTCCTAATAATGCTTTATTCTCAGAAATCTTGATAAAAAAAGGGAGGGGGAATACTTTTGTTCCTACCAAGGCATGGCCCTGGCGCCTCCCATGGCCCAACCGCCCTGATAATGCATTTATTCATAAAAACTCTGATAAAAAAAAGTGGGAGGGGGAATACTTTTGTCCCTACCTAGGCATGATCCTGGCGCCTCCCATGGCGCAGGCGCCCTAAATGCTTTATTCTCAAAAATCTTGATAAAAAAGAGAGAGAGAGGGGAATACTTTTGTTCCTACCAAGGCATGGCCCTGGCGCCTCCCATGGCCCGGACGCCATAATAATGCATTTATTCATAAAAATCCTGATAAAAAAAAGAGAGAGGGGAAATACTTTTGTTCCTACCAAGGCATGATCCTGGCGCCTCCCATGGCGCAGGAGCCCTGATGCGTGTCGCCCTGGTCATCTGTTCAAGGCGATCAATATCCAACATTAGTTCCTCCCGAGTCATCACAGCTAATCCAAAGGGGTTTGAGAGCAAAATGAACTAGCAAAGCACCATACCGAGAGCTATTTAAAAAAAAAAACAGTTCTTAATAAATTCTTTGAAGGGCCCACTTGTAGACTACTTGAAAGTCAAGGCTGCAGGTTGGCTAACATTGCCTGATATTTTGCTATCTCCCCTTCCACCATGGAAAAACTGCCATGAGCTCCTTCCACTGCCTCATATGCGTTCATCCGTGTAATCCCAGCTTGCCTAAAACGACGCTCCACCTTACCAAAAGCGACTTGAGAAATAATCCCCTTCTCTGCCATATAATAAATATCGGCACAATCAGACCAATATAAACGCGCCTTATCCAAAGCCCACTCACACCTCTCCAATTCTTGCACGCATTCATCCTTAATCTCGCATAAGCGTGGAATCTCTTGCTCATATACCTCCTTCCAAGGATTCTGGGGTGCAGCAGGAAGCGCCAAAATCCATTCCCTAACAGGGCGAGTAGTAGACATCCAGAAGAGAGCAAAGAATGAAACGAAGAAAGAGAACGACCTAAGTAAAATAAAAACAACTAAACATGATACATATATATATATATATATATATATATATATATATATATATATACATAAACCTAAGGCTACCGACACACCAGCCCTAACATCTTCAGACACGTGTGCAAAGACTGAACTTAGTCAAAGCACAAGCAAGTGCCACATCAATGACATGACGGGAGGCTAAAAAATACACCAACTCTAAGCCAAAAGCTACCCGGCGACTCTTCAACTCAGAACGCCTTGATGATAAGCCCGTAGGAACACTATTCCTCGCACGCCTAAAACCCTCTATTTGCAGTTCCACATCCATCAACGTCACATGCGCATCTGCATGTTCTCGTTCAAAATACTAGCATACCAAAGGATAAACGTCCACAAGACGCCTTAACAGAGAAAATTCTACCACTAAACTGTAATAGTTAGCCATCAACCTTTAAATCACTCACGAACAAACAATACTTAAACCAGCATTAATATTCTGAAACCACAATTACTTAAAGAAGTCATGTCTCGAGATACGAGCAGAATTCAAAAGAAGAAAGAGAAAGAAGAATACAAGAAGCACAACCCAAATTTCAAAATGTTTTCTCAAAAAAAAAAAGAGAGAGGGAGAGGGAAGGAAGAAAGAGAGAAAAGGGAAATAACAATAAAGCCCCCAAAAGCCAAGGCGCTCACGACTCAGCCTGTTCGGCCATTTCCGCCTTAGCTTCCGCTAACAATTGTTCCTCCTCTTCCAGCGTCCTTTTGGCCTGGGCGATCTGGTCAACAACCTCGCTTGATTCCTTGATAAGGCGTTCCTGGGTTTCCTTCAAAGTCTCTAAGTTACTCTTCACAGAAGCAACCCTCTTCTCAAGGCTAGCAACAATGCCCGGCAACTGAGCTCGACGGGCATTCGCCCTTGTCTCGGCCTTCTGCCAAAGTGTATCCATCCATCCAATGTTGAACCGCATGTTAGAAGCGTTAGAGATTGTCCGACACCAGCTTTGTAACTGAGTAGCGCGCAGAAGGATGATCACCAACATCCACCATCTCGCCCACTACGTCCAGAACATTTAGAGTATGAGACACGAGGAGGTTGGCGTCAGGAAAGACCGCGTCCGAAGCAATATGACCGTGTTGTGTCGCCACTTGATTATATAATGGCTCATAGTGAGGGGGCACCCAGAATCCAAATACCGACACATAATTCTCCCCATCCCGGACAAGGCGTTGCTCCATGGGTTTATTCAAAAAAAGGAAGATAGGCGGGGCTGCGCGCTCACCGATTGGGAGAATAGTCGGAACAACCTGCTGAGGCGCCGCCAATTGACGACGATGCTCGCTCTGGGTTTTGGTCCTCTTCACCCTATCATGACCATCTCTGGTATCAAAACGATCATGCTTTCCCATAGCCTGAAAACATTTACCAAAACACACGGATGTAATAGGCGAAAGGAACAAGGCGAGTAATGACGCCCACAATATATATAAAATAATAATAATAATAATGATGATGATAATAATATGAATATGTAGTGAAATAATAAACCTAAGTAAAGACTTACGAGATAAGAATGCACGACGCCTGATGGTCAGTAGTAAATCGAAGAAGAAAAACTTCCGACAGAGCGTCGGAAATAACGACACGGTCTCTTCGCCCTAAGAAAACCCAAGAAGAAAGAGAGCAAGAAAATTCAAAAAGAAACCAACACTCCTTCTTCCCCCAGGACTCTCTATGCATATATATAAGATAATGTACTAATTAATGTGGTAAGAGACAAGAAACGAACACGTGTCTAATCAATAAACAAAATACATGATGGTCCATGTTGAGAAATCACCGGCTAATCAGGTAAAACATCAGGACCAAGTACGGACCTTGAGCTAGCGCCAACAACCTGCTGTGACAAATGATCCTTTGAAGGTCGCCTCTTAAGGAACACTACACCAAATTCCCGGATTCGTAACAGCAATTCGTAACGGCTTATGGGCCGTTACGAATTTCCCGTTACAAATGGCCGTTACAAAAAATTCGTAACGAGACGAAGCCGTTACTAATTTTTTAAAATTGTAATAGGGGTGAAGCCGTTACATTAAATTTTTTTAGGCGTGCCAAATACACGCTTGGTCACACCGGGGTGGTAACACTTGTAATTTTGCGTGTGCCATTCACATGCGTGCCATTATTTTTTCCACCCAAGATGAGTAAAACTAGGGATATTTCCTCCCTGCGTGTGTCATTCACATGCGTGCCCTCTTCATCCCATGCCTTAATGAGAATCGACATATCGATTTTTCATTTTTCATTTCTCTTCCCTTCTCGCTCCCGGTGTCTTGCCTCTCTTCTTTGAAACCCTAATGAAACTTCATCTTCAATAATCGGCAAAGCAGAGAAACTATCTTTAAAACCTCTCAATTATCTCAATCATCAACTTAAGTTCTCATTTTTATTTTCTTTTCTCTATTTTTTCTCCTCCGCCTCTCCTTCTCTTCCCTCTCGAGTAGTTTAGGGTTTCAATTGGGTTATTCATCTATTTCGATTGGGTTAAGATCTTCAATCAATCATCGGTTTCGATGGGTAAGTGTTTTATCATCATCACTTCATCAGTTTCGATTGGGTTTTTATCATCTGTTTTTAGGGTTTCATCGTGAACCGTTTTTTCTAATACGATTTCGATTTCATCATCTACTAATCGAGTTTAGGGTTTCAATTTCATGATCTGTATTTCGTCATCTGTAAGTATTTCATCATCTGTTTTAGGGTTTGAGTTTTTCTATTTCTGGGTTTGTTATTGTTTATTTTTCACATAATCTTGTTACAATTCCTCCTCCTTGTTGGGTTAATACTGCTCATACTCATGGTGTTAAGGTACCCAGAGATGTTTTGATCAAATTTTTTTGGAATTTTGTTAATTTTGGAATGTGGCGGTGAGCAACAATTTGAACTACGACCTCAAGGTGTTTGATTTTGGGTGTGGTGTGATTTTTTTGTTTTTATAGATACTGGAACATTTATACCGAATGGGATGAAGGGAAACTAGTTTGTAATGAGCTTTTGGCAACGAAAGAATCTGGCTCGAATGTATGCGAGCGTTTATCGAACTTGCTTGATTGCTTTGGGCTTCACTACTTCTAGTTTGTAAGTGATGTCCTTCCAGAAGCTGAAGCTGCTGAAAGGGAGGAGGAGATCATGAGAGCTGTCAATCTACTCAGGTTTTCTTCTTCTTTTTTCAACCCAAATTTTCAAACCAGTGAATAATAGTTAAATTGCTTTGTTACAAATAAATTTCTTGATTGAATATTATTGTTTTTTCAGAGATGAGTTTGGGATTGAGAAGTAAGCCTTAGATCAGGAAGAAATGTAAGTTGTTTCATTGTTGTATCATGTTGTTTTTTTAAACCATTTTCGTATAATGGTTTCAAAATCTTATAGTCAAGCAGTCAGGCTTTTTGTACCACCATTTCTCGTAAAATTGTAAAGTGATTTGGAATTTTTGTTGTGGAGCTCTACAAATATCTGATGGATTTCGTTTCATAGGGGGCCAGTGAAGAAACAAACATGATATTTCTCCAGCTACCTCCTTCTTGCCTGTCTTTGAGCGTTCAGCTAGTGCCAAGGGGAAAGCGCTTGCTGACAATAGTAGAACGAATACCGCCGTCACACCCCACTCTACAATTTCTTATCTTGTCTCATTTTCGGTATTGATCATGGCAAAGTGTTATCAAACAATGAGTGAAGATTACCAAAAGAAGTGAAAAACATAAGAAGAAGTCAAGAAGTCTTACTCGAAAGAACTGTGCCTTTGATCCTTCAATTAGCGTAATTCTCATTTCTTAGATCTCAGTAAACTATTTACTAGTTTGTTCATTTTTAGGCATGACGAGGATTGAATGTTTTACGATATGTGTATATAGCACTCAGCTGGAAGTTTTGATGTGAAATCAAGGACTGGAGGACCTCTTGGAACCATGAAACATGTGAAAAATTATCTCATAATAATGGATTTGATATTGCTTTATTAGGTTATTGGACCCATTGAAGAGCAATTTCCTACCATAAGTTATCGCCGATTTGTTCAACGTTGAACTGTGAATTTTTGTATAGATTTATGGTGATTTTTAATAATCATATACTTGAGAGGTCGTTTAGTATTTGATCTCTTGTGCCATGTTGTTTGTGATTTTGTAGTTGGCTTGAGTAGCTGTTGAAATCACTGGAGGTCCCAAGGTTCCATTTCACCCTGGAAGAGAGGTTAGTGTAGTGACATCTTTCTTTCATAGGGTTTCAAGTGTGGAAATCAAGCGTTTTCAATTGCTAAAACCGCTAAAATGGAAAACCTCCTTTTCTCATGCATCGTTCTATGTATTTTATATCTTGTCATCCATTGAAAGGATGTATTCATGGAAATAATTATCTAAATTTTGGTAGTTTTTGTTACAAACCCGGTTGAAGTCCTCTTTTGTGTTGTTTTATTCCGTCTTCTTATTGTTACGATGGAAACCAGTTCTCGACATATCTGGTTCTTTGGTTTAAGCCAAAACCCATAGGGTGGTGTAAATAATATCTAGTGTGTACTGTGTAGCACTTGTCCGTCGTCTTGTTTGGGACTAAAAGCTTGGTTATTGCTTCTTTTTGTGCCTCCTTGCGACAGTCTTGAGTAAGTTTTTAACAATTCATCAATAAAGTAATTGACATTTTTCACTTATGGTGTAGGATCTTTCGGTCACTTTCAGGCTATCAGGTCTGGTGTTCATAAAGGAGGACTGCATAATCCCCTTGTCAAGGCTGGATTTGTTGCAACACGTATCTCTGTAAGAGCCATTATTGCTACGAGCCCTTCTTTTCGGATAACTGGAGTTTACTTCGTTGACGGACCGCAATTACATTGTATGCGCTTATTTTTAAAACCAACCATTATTTACAACAAGATGAGATAACATACAAGGAAGTCTTACAAGGGTACAATTTTATTTCATTGTCGACCTCGGAAGATATTGTTACTAATTGATGTTGTTTAACTGCTTTCTACTGTTCCTGGTGACATCACTTAACCTTGAAATTGTAAGAGCTCTAGCTGGAAGGTGGGGACTTTTTTCTTCAAGTCTTTGTAATTTGTACTCTAGTAGACTAATTTAAGAGAAAAAGTTATTAGCAATGTGCCTCTACTTTGTTTCTTAATTTTAAAAACATAGACATCATTAAGTGTTACGTTACTGTTGCTCATGTCTTACAAGATCATTTTTTTCCTTGCATTCTTACAGAGGGGATCCCATCTGTTGGAATGTCTCCATTTGCTGCTGGATGGTCTACATGCAAAAGGAATGTGAGAAACTTCAAATAAAGTTATACCTTATCTGATGTCTCTGCTATCTAAACTTTTATTTCTGATCACAGATATCAGCTGCTGATACATCTCAGGTTGCCAAGTCAATCGACTCTGGTTTTGCCCCTGTAAGTTGAGGGTTGCCCTTTATGTTTTCCTTGCCATTCAGGGGTTTTCTGGCTTAACTGAGTGTTGGTAATCGTAACTGAGGCAGTTTCTTTCCTTTTCTAGGTTACGCACGGAGATGCGGTGTATGATGACTTACAGGTTCCGTTTCTCTAAGTAAAGTTGTCATATGAGATTCTCGAAATTCAATGTTTAGTTGTTTACTAACACCGCAATTACTTAAATCGGTCAGACTGCACTATATTAAGTGGTGATGTCATTATACGCCATCTTCTTCGAGGTCTTTGGCTTTGAATATGTTGTTTTCCTCGTATCCTTTTGATATTTGAGTTTTTCTTTCACATGTCTTTTGTCTCATACACATGCATTTACCTTCGATGGCAAACTGTCGAGATGTTTGAATTTAGTGTGTCCAAGGTATTCCTATCTTTGTTGCCACATGTTCATAGCATGTTAAACCTCGAAAACAGTACCTATCTATATTTTATGCAAGTCTTCTACATGATTTTCCTATTGGTGAACATAGACAGATGTGTTGGGGTATAATGACACCACCAGACGGACTCGATCTCTGTACTTCTCAGGGAGATAGGTGAATTATCCACTTAGAATTCCTTTTTATCACTTGGTCGGCCTCTACTTTGTTTTTTCCTTTACAAGATTGTCAAGTTGATTGAGGAATTTGTGATTGGAATTTCATTATATTGAAATTTGTCCTTTTGACATTTTCATTATTTTGAGCCCAATATTTGGTTTTGTTTAACCTCACAAATTGTTGATGAGGATGGAAACTCTGGTCCATCGTAGTCAGAGAGAGAACATGAATAAGCAAGGTTAGTGGGAGATGGTATCCAAGCACGTCCACATTACAAAATCGGTGCGACTATCATTCATAGAGGCCAATTTCCGATTTATATTCTTTTTGATGGATAGTTGAAATTACTTGTCGCAAGGCATGATACAATAGGAGGAATGGTAACCAAAATAACAGAAGCTGCGCTGATAGCAAAACTTGGCATTGATGTTTATATTGTAAAGGTGATTACCTCTCTTCCATTTTACAGTTTTTCTGAACTTCTAAACAATAAGTTTGTGAATGAGCTTCTTTCTCTTTTCCAGTCTTTACAAACCATTCATTTTAGCTCTAAATGGGGAAATCGAGAGGTGATATTCCTGACGATTGGCTTGGGACCGTCATTAGATCTTCGAAACAGAAGCAGAAATCATCCTGACCTGTCCACCAAAGACAAAGCATTTGTCATAGTATTAACGACCACGAAGTTGGTCATTTATGATTCCTATAATCCTATTCCTCGACAGTTAATCTAGAGTCTATCTTAGAGAGACAGAGTCGTGTTATAGACCATGCCAGCAAGCCTATTGCCTTGTGCCTCACATTGTTAGGGCCCAAAATTGGGAGCAGTAGAATGCCGTTTGTTATGTTTGATTGTTTCTTTCGCCCTAGTATAAATTTCTATTTGAATGTGATAAGAATTGATTGAATGTGAGATGAATTTGATTGAAGAAAATATTGTTAATTGTGGAGGATGAAATGAAAGGTGTATGCGGTAGTTTTTGGAATTCGGCTTATTTCCGGAGAAAATGAAGCTGCCGGTCAGCCTTGACCAGGTCAAAATTGGTCGTATCGACTAATTTTGACAGTCAAGGTTGGCCAGCGATAATTTTTTTCGTTAAAAAAAAAGTTAAGTAACGGCCCCTGAGCTGTTACAACATCCTGTTGCAAAAAAAATTATTAACGGCCCTGAGCTACATTGCAGTGGCAAATTCGTAACGGCTCGAAGCACTGTTACGAGGTAGTCTACAAAAATAATTCGTAGCGCCCACAAAGCATTTACAAAAAAATGTAACACCCACTTTTGCAACGGGCGAGGACGTTACAACCCGTTTTGTAACGGCTGGTTATTTAATCCTTAATTTGGTGTAGTGGAAAGTCGCGGCCTTGTCTGAGAACGACTGTCGAGGAGGAGATTTAGGGAAACGCGGAATAGAAACTATACCAGCATAGCGGCACTGCTGCCTCTCAGCAAATCGGTGGCAGTTCCTTCACATCAATTCTGAACCATTCGTGAGCAAAGTATTTTAATGGACCGTGCGAGGGTATATTCGACTAAAATATAACACTATGAGCGCCCAGGGAAGAAATAAACAGTGGGTGCACATCAACAAACACTAATTTTCTTTGACTTTAGACATATTAGAATGACAGAAATATCAAGCTAAAAAACATATTCATGGTAGAAAGTAGAAACTAAATATTTGTTTGTTTTTATTTATGCCTAAAGTCATAGACAATCTACCTCAAGGGATCACTCACTTTTAGTTTGGTTTCAAGTTCACCGTAGAATAAAAAGATAAATCCCACATAGATCCTCAAATAGACTCGATCAAATCATCTTCGCTACAGGTACCAATTCTTCTTTTTTTTCTTCTCTGATTATTATATAACAAATCTTCTTCTTCTCAAAAAATTCTGACATAATTTGATTATTTTTTTTGGTAGAAAAAGTTGCCAGAATTGATATAAAAAAAACATATTCAGGGATTACCTTAATGCCAAGTAGAAAAGTCACTTCGTTCCACATGTAGAGGAACATATCAAAGGGTGTGATAGGGCTAGTGCGTTTTCGCAAATGTACTGACATAAAGTGTTTTTTTTTTTTACTTGCAAAACCATCAAACTGGTTCAAATATTAACTTAGTATACGAACATGTGATTAGATTGACCCACAATATTAGTACCAAAAGGTTAATTTTAGGTTTTTATCTGCCCTTAATCGAACATTTCACATTAATTAATCAACACTGCAGAGAGAAGTTAAAATCCCAAAAATCAACTCTGTTGAGATAACTTTCTGCGATATCTTCATCTTTTTCAAGTATTAATAATGACAAGAGCCTCTAATTATTTCTTCCTCTTAGTATTATTGTCAACCTCCTTTCTCTTCTTCTTTTTGAATTTCTTGAATGAAAAAAATGAAAACCTAATAATTCTTTTCAATATTAACAAAAACAAAAATAACAATTAAGATAAAAAGAAAAGTTGAGGGACCATCCAACAAGTATGACGCGTTTGTAAGAAGACAGTTAATAGTCGCGAACATATCACCGACCACGCAGTGATTAGATCCGAAAATCATCTTCCTTTGTTGAAATGACAATAAAATCCGGTTATTTATTTATTTATTATTATTCTTTTCTTCGTGTTATTATTATTCTTCTTATTTTTATTAGTGAAACGTAAAATTAAAACGATAATCTAGTGTTACCGTTCACCTTATAGTTAGTTGCATTATTGAAAAATAACTAAAATTTGTGTTATAAAAATATTCTTAGACAAGGTGTCACAAATTATGTTTTTAGTTGAGCCACAAACCAACTACTCCTTCCGTACCACTATTAGATGACCTAGTTCAAGTTTGCATAATTCTTAAGGAAAGAAAGGGAAAGAGTATTTCTAAGCATTTTTAACAATTATACCCTTATGGATAATAACTTGTAAAATTTAGAAATGATTTATCTCTCAAACTATACACGGATGTTAGCAAACTTTATACCATTGAAAAGCATTTTAAAACACGTACATAGCAAGTATAGAAATGCCTATCAAATTATACACATTTCTTATACTAACAATAATCAATTAAAAGGGTAATTTTAGAAGTATCCCCTTGTTTAGTGAAATAGGTCATCTATCATGGGACAAAATCTAAAAGTATATAGGTCAACTTATAGTGTATACAAACTTCTTTTATGTGCCGCTGCATAGAAAATTGTATTTTCAGTTAGCTATTGTTCACATTGTGTGTAGATCATCCCAGAAACTCATTTGGAGAAAAGTCTCGGTCGGCAGTTAAATGTCAAATTCGTAGTAACGATGTCAACAATCTATAAATGAGGATTCATCAAAGCTACTCAAAGATGATGTTGATTATAAGTGTCCAGACAAAGCTCATGTTTATCGAAATGCCCTTTTAATGATGTAACATACTTGTTTGTTAAGCTCATTGAATAGGTAGACCGTAATCTAGATTCTCATTCCAGTAAGAACATGAACCAGACTCGCTGTGTGTTTGTGTATGAACATAATGACTATAATGAATGCTTCCCCTTTACATACAGTCCCTAATGAGATTCTATGAACCCAAAATTGAATGGTGAGACTCAACATTATCTAATTAGGATAGTGGTTTAGTGTAATTAACTTAAGGATTTCAACATTCATCGGCTATATTAAATTCTCTTTCACTAACGACTATGTGTTTTCATTGCAACAGTGAATGTACCCCGAAGGTGAAAGGCCTGCTACAAAGTTCACTGCATCAGATAAAGCTAATTTGGAGTTTTTTGTAAAAAAGATGCTGGGTGCAAAACAAGATGAAGCAACAACAAAGACTCAGGAAGAGACTCCAAATGTGACATTGATACCCATTTTTCTTGGGGTTATCTTGCTATACCGCGAGTGTGATGGTAAAATAGTTGCTAGCCTTACCCGAAGATCCTTCAACTCTTATGACCAAGGATGGAGAGACAAGCTACACTCTTAGTTATGCTAGATAGCAAGCAAACAAGCTACAATTACAAATCTTGTTTATATCCGTCATAGTGAGTTGCAACAACAACCGCAAACATATTACTATTTTGTAAGTACGAATCTTACATCTCTCTACCATGTAGTACAATATGTCTTTTTTACATTAGAAGTGATAACTCCTTTTAAGTTTCGTTTCAAGTTCACCATAGAATAAAAAGATAAATCATACCTAGATCCTCAAATAGACTCGATCAAATCATATTCTCATGCTTAACTATTATCAACGACAAAAGTTACAGGTACAAATTCTTATATTTGTTTTCTTTTTTCTTCTTCTTATCCGATTATTTCAAAAGATGGTTACAAGATTCTAAACTCTTTATTTCAATCATTGAAACATTCTTCTATAATGATAATAGCCGTTTCACACACTATTAGCATCAAAGCAATTTTCAAGATATTGAAATAATCATTATCGAAACATTCCAAGCCTACATCAAATGATTGTATCACACAAACCATGTAAGATGTTACTCGGAAATTTTATCATGATATAAGATGAACTTGGTCGAAGCGAAATATTACCAACACATATTTCGAGAAATATGTAAGCGAGATATACTCAACTCGAAATCTCAAATGTGTAGAGAGAAAACTATATCTTAACACGACTTATGTCTCAATATAGGAGATAGTAGAAATAGACTTTCCAAGTGATAGATGAGTTCAAGTCTCCACATACCTTTTGTCGAAGAAGTTCCACAAGCTCCCCTTAGTAGTTCTTCGTCTTCAAATGATGAACTCTGTGAAATCTAAGCTCAACTACACTATCTATGTCCTAGTCCGAGACATCTATAAATAGGCTAGAAATCAAGACTTATAGTTTTGATCACTAATATTGATAAACATGCTTGAGATAGCAATGCATGCGAGTTTCACCGAGCAGTGCTCTAACAGATGGCAATAGACAAAGTCTAGCTAACCTCAAAATCCGGACTTATGTTTTCGAAGAGCAACCTAGATTACAATTCACCTCACAAGTATTAAAACCGTGGAATCACAAAGTCTGAGACGAAGAGAAATTTGCGATTTCTATCTATCTTGTTCGAGTGAGCAGCTCAACTATAACACTAGATCAGGATACACGAAATATCAAGATAAAAGATGGACCTGGCTTCACAAATCCCTATGAAGTCTTTTTAGTCGCTAAACCCTAAAAGGGTTTTAGGAAGAGGACAAGTCTATTTTACAACTAGGACATACAAGAATAGTGTCGGGATTCAAAGATCCCAGTTGCTTGAGGTTCCCCTTATATAGACTTTCATAGTTATTTGTAGGTGAAAATGGTTTCTGCTGATTTCGGTAATTACGGGTGTGCAGATGAGAAACAATTTAAACCCTAAACAATGTACTGCAAGGGAGTACTTTAGATTCGAGAGATCAATCTGTACAAGTCCGGCCTCAACCAAGAAATGGCCGTTACAGACTTGCTTTGGTCACAAAGTGGAGGAGAATGGGTTGGTTTTGGGGAGGGAAGCAAGGAAAGTGGTGAGACCAGAATAGTTGATTCTGGAAGAGTAGTTGGGTTACTACAACTTGTTATCGAAAAGTGAGAGAGCTCCCAAGGTGAGCTAGCAAGTAAGTATTTACGAGTGTTGTATCTCCGTATGAACTTGTTGTTCAATGGAAATAGGTAAGACCTATTTATACAAGTCGAGTAAAAACGTACTGGTCTCATTAAGGAGTGGGGAAGTAAATGGGAGGAGGTGGTAACCGTATGCATGGAATTGATGTTCCATAAAGTGGTTAACGCATGAAACTGGTTTTCATGAAACTTCTAACGTTATGAAATTGATGTCCCATAAAGTTGTTAATGCATGTGCTTTATGTCCCATGAACGTTTCACACGTAACTTCCCGTATTTACTAACCGCCTCACCCTTATGACACTTCCTTATGACGGGCGTAGTGTACGTCGCACGCTGTAAACCGCCAAGCCAATACCCAAAGAGGATCCCCCAGTTTGTGTTGATGTCTCGAATGTTTTGGAAAACATGTAGCACGTTGTTGTGGCTTGGCAAGTCAAGCTCGGGAAACTTTCCAGCCTGGTGACCTTCGACGGTCAAGATTTTGCATCTTGAGAGGAGGGGCAACCGTTGATCGTTGCACGTCTTCGTTTTGGTAGCCGCGTAGTGAGGGCCAACGTGGTGGCGCGGCTAGGTTGGCATGCCGTTGGCATGGCAAGGTTTGGCGTGGCCAAACTTAGGTTTCGGGACAAAGGTTACCATGTGTCGTCTCGGTGACCTTGGATGGCTAGGGATTTGCTCCTGGGATTGAAGGGCAACCGTTGATTGTTGCATTCCTTCGTTTTGGTAGCCGCGTAGTGAGGGCCAACGTGGTGGCGCGGCTAGGTTGGCATGCCGTTGGCATGGCAAGGTTTGGCGTGTCCAAACTTAGGTTTTCGTGCCAAAGGTTACCATGTGTCGTCTGGTAACCTTCGATGGCTAGGATTTGCTCCTGGGTTTGAAGGGCAACCGTTGATTGTTGCACGCCTTCGTTTTGGTGACCGCGTAGGGAAGGACAACAGGGTGGCGCGGCTAGGGTGTGGTTAGGCTTGGCATGTGGGGCCAAGGGTTTGCCATGGGCGTATGGCGTGGCTAGGGCCAAGGCAAGGGCGTTTGGCTTGGCATGATGTGACTAACATGGCTAGGGCCAAGGCAAAGTGCGTTTGGCATGGCGCATCTAGCTTGGCTGGGTTTGGTTTGGCTTGGCATGTAGGGCCAAGGGTTTGCCACGGGCGTATGGCGTGGCTAGGGCCAAGGCAAGGGCGTTTGGCTTGTCATGATGTGACTAGCATGGCTAGGGCCAAGGAAAAGTGCTTTTGGCATGGCGCGGCTAGCTTGGCTAGGTTTGGTTTGGCCTGGCATGTGGGGCCAAGGGTTTGCCATGGGCGTATGGCGTGGCTAGGGCCAAGGCAAGGGCATTTGGCTTGGCATGATGTGACTAGCATGGCTAGGGCCAAGGCAAAGTGCGTTTGGCATGGAGCGGCTAGCTTGGCTAGGTTTGGTTTGGCCTGGCATGTGGGGCCAAGGGTTCTCCATGGGCGTATGGCGTGGCTAGGGCCAAGGCAAGGGCGTTTGGCTTGGTATGATGTGACTAGCATGGCTAGGGCCAAGGAAAAGTGTGTTTGGCATGGCGCGGCTAGCTTGGCTAGGTTTGGTTTGGCCTGACATGTGGGGCCAAGGGTTTGCCATGGGCGTATGGCGTGGCTAGGGCCAAGGCAAGGGCGTTTGGATTGGCATGATGTGACTAGCATGGCTAGTGCCAAGGCAAAGTGCGTTTGGCATGGCGCGACTAGCTTGGCTAGGTTTGGTTTGGCTTGGCATGATGTGACTAGCATGGCTAGGGCCAAGGCAAAGTGCGTTTGGCATGGCGCGGCTAGCGTGGCTAGGTTTGGTTTGGATTGTCATGTAGGGCCAAGGGTTTTCCATGGGCGTATGGCGTGGCTAGGGCCAAGGCAAGGGCATTTGGTAACTTTAGACGACCAGGATTTGCTCCTGGGATTGAAGGGAAACCGTTGATTGTTGCACGCCTTCGTTTTGATAGCCGCGTAGTGAAAGCCAGTATGGTGGCGCGACATGGGGCCATGGCGAGGTGTGTTTGGCATGGCGCAAAGGTGTGGTGGCATGTTTTGCCATTGGCACGGAGGTGCGGATAGCATGGCTGGCATGCTTTGGCGTGGTCGGTGTTGCTGGCATGATTTTCCATTGGCACAGAGGTACGACTAGCATGGTTGGCATGCTTTTGGCGTTGTCGGTGTGTACGGCATGATTTGCCATTGGCACAGAGGTGCGGCTAGCATGGTTGGCATGCTTTGGCGCGATCAGTGTGGTGGCATGATTTGCCATTGGCACAGGTGCGGCTAGCATGGTTGGCATGCTTTGGCGCGGTCGGTGTGGCTGGCATGATTTGCCATTGGCACGAGGTGCGGCTAGCATGGTTGGCATGCTTTGGCGCGGTCGGTGTGGCTGGATGATTTGCCATTGATACACGTGGGAATTAAGGTTTGGCTTGTTGTAACCCTAATTTGAAAAAGATACCCAGTAATTATTTAGGGACACATTAAAGGTTTCAGTAAATATGCCTAGTAAATGCTTGTTACATTAAATGTTGCGACATCACTGTCTGTCAGGGTTTAGTGTTTTACGATTTTAAGCCTATAAGCTAAAAACCACCATCAACATTAAGTCCCTCGCTAGCTCAAACAGGTGCCTTGTTGCGAGGTAAGCATGTGATGGTGACAGACAAGGACGGAATCGAGGTGTAATTCATTGCAGAGATGGTCAGGAGAATCCGACTAACCTTTTTGAGTGGTAAATAGAGTTTTGGCTTCCCGTGTTGGCGGCCCTGTGTAAGTTGTACTGGGAATGCAGACCTTGGAGTGGTGATATGAAGGTTACCCGCAGTGCAGTGGTCGTACATCTCCAAGGCAAAGGGGGCGCGGTCTTGGAAGGCGACGCAAGTGGACGGATTGGCTCGAGGGGCCAAGAGGTGGCGCGTGCTCTTGGTGAGGCAAACACGCGTGGATGATAGGGTCGCGACAGTGGAGCAGGCGGCTTGGCATAGTGTGGCCTTAGCAAGATGAGACGTACACGGACGGCTAGGCGTGGTGGGGCCGCGGCAATGGAGCGAATGGCTTGGCAGGGGGGGCCGCGGCAATGTCATGGTGGAACGTGCAAGGACGGCTAGGCGTGGTGGGGCCGTGGTATGGCGTGAGTGGTCTTGGACGTGGAAATTGGTCTTTGCGGGACCGGTTTCCTCTTTTACTTCCTTGGCTCAAAATTGGAAATCCTTTTCTTGTTCGAACTCCCAAGTATCACGCCTATAAAAAGGATGGCTGGCCTCTCCCTTTGATTCACGTCTTCATTATTCTCTTTTTTTTTTGGTTCGCTTGGTAGAGGTGAAGCGGACGAGCGGATTAGGTTCGTCTTCCAGTACTTCTTCTTTGTCTTGCTTCCCTTTTGTTTTCTTGTGTTGCTGAAAACCCTAGTTGTAGGCGTACCTTTTTATGACCTTGTAGAACATGTTGGTGTGAATCCTAGCCACAGGTATGTCTTGCACGCGCTCATAGTAGTACTTAGGCATGAATACCATAGTAATGTTGACCTCCTCAACTCGTTGTGTAAGGTAAGCACGCGATAGTAATTTGCCATCCCTTTCCCACGAAAACCTAGTTTTTTAGGGTTTACTCCTTGTCTTGGTGTAGCCGCGTGCATGGTCCCCTCCTTTTTTGGGCGCGTCTATCTGGCTGAGCGCGAGTTTCCGGCTGCATGTAGTGGTGGTGTAGAGTCTACCAGTCCCCACTTTCGCGTATGCACGAAAGGACTTTGAAACCAATTAGTTTGTGCCCGAGGCGGCTCCCTTGCGTCCAATAGAATAATTTCTACACGCTTTATGTAATAATTCCTGCTCTTCTTGTTCCATTGTAGTTATCGCAGCGGTGAAAACAGTGTAAGAGAATTTTGGTTAAGATGTCAACAGTTTCTGCTGACCAGGGATGGGAGTAATTCCAAGCCAAACATAGATGACGAGTTCTTCACGGCATCAGCCACGATTAGGAAAAACCATCCCCAATACGTGCGATCCTTCCGACCAGGCCCGGAAAGCGAAGGAGAGGATCGATCGGTTCGGCCGGGAGGCGTAATAAGGTTTTGCCTTCGAGAGGAAAGAATATCGTGCCTCTTATCGAATTTAAAATCCCCGCAAGTCCGTTGCGTTCCTTTGAAAATGGACGCGATTTATGATGGACCAGGAACCTGTAAAGACCAATTTGACCAGGGCGCAGATTGTCGACGCTGTTGCGGCTTCCGCAGCGCTTCAGATTAGGAAAGACATTCCAGGGTTGGTTGCTTTTGTTTCCAGATGGTGTCCAGACACCCATACATCCATATGCAGGTGGGGAGAAATGACTATTTCTTTGGAGAGCGTGGTTGTGCTGCTAAATCTTCATGTAATTGGAAACCTCGATGTCAGGCTGTCTGCAGACGAAGAAGAAATTCGCGCCACCCTGGTTGCGAAGTCAAATGGATTCGTTCGGAAGGAAAACGAGACGAAGTGCTTTTATGACTGGTGGGTGTCTCAGTGGTTTCCTGGCGAGTTGGAGTCGAACCAGAAGAATAGCGTACTTCATGTCGCGGCGTTCTTGGCTCTTTGGCTATCCAGGGATATTTTTGACGACGGATCGGGCAAGAAAAAGATAAGACAGGAACTTATCACATTTGCCATAAAATTAGCAAAGGGCGTCGCTCTCCCCCTCGGTGGTTTGTTTCTTGGTTCTCTGTATGCACACCTGGATCAGCTGGTTTCGGATATGCGCGCCTCGAACGGCCATATGAAAGTGGATTCGTATGTTCATGCCGCCTTTCTCCATGAATGCTTGTGGGAGCATTTCGAGAAGTATGCCCCGAAACCGTTGGCTATACTTTCTGAGTCTTGGGGTGGCTCCAGAATACTGCGTTGGTCGAACAGGCGCCGAAAAACTGGTTCGAAACTGATTAAGTTTCTTGACAACTCGTATGCGGTTAATTTTCATCCATGGGCTCCGGTGCATGCGTCCATAACTTAGATTAATACCTTTGCTCCTGCTTCGAATATGTCTTTGTCTTCTGATGAGGAGGGCCTGAGCGTTGGAGAGATAGTGTTCATGCGTAGCTGCACGCTTGGCCACGTGCCATCTTTTTTTAGAGGAGCTTGCAAAGCGATCTCTTAAAATGTTGATAGGGCTGCTCGACATATGGGTTTTGACCAAGGGGTCCAACTTGTTTGTGTAGGTTGTCCAAGAAATCCGTTATCAAGATTTGTTCTCGATGCTAGTGCTCTTGTGTCGGGTAAAAGTCTGCCTTTGCTTGCGGAACGGAATCCATCAACGACCTTCAAATACAACATATTTTGGCAGGATGAGTTTCTTGCTATTCATGGATTTGTGAATGATGTGGTAGAGAATCGTCAGGATAAGCCTTCTCTTGCGGTTTTAGCGGAACATCCACTGCTGAGGGATCCCAAGCGAAAATCCGTTGGTCCAAATGCATATAGTCCCCAGGTTAGGGAACGGAGATCTAAAGATCGTGCGGGCGGCTTTCAGTCAGACTCCACGGTTTTGCCGACTTTTAGTTCATCCAATATGCGGGTACGTACGGCTCTCCTCTTGACCTTGGCCTGGATCGTTTATTTCCTTGTTCCTTTTCTGAGAATGCGCCCTTGTATTCTGTCCAGGGTCTCAGTAGTACGAACGCCTTTGCCAAACTTGCGAGCAGTCAGAAAACATCATTTTTCGAGACAGAGAGCGGCGTTGCAGAGCCTACCCATGATGACGCGGAACTCGAAAAGGATGAGAGTTCAGGGTCTAGCGGTGGCGAGAGCAATTCTTCCGATAGCAGTGTTGAATCTTCGTCTAGTCAGTCTGAAACTGAATCGGTGAGTCCCCTCCGTGTTTTTCTTCTTTCTTTTTTTTTTTTTTTTTTTTTTTTTTTTTTTTTGCAGTAAAACTAAATTTTGATTTTTAGGAGGAAACCGTTTCTGGGGATGATCTTGAAGTGGAAGAACACCAGAGTAAAGACGTAGCCGTACTTCCCACTGCAGAAACTGTGCCAGCTAGCGACTTGGACATGGAGATTCATCGTCCCGAGGTGCTGCCGTGACTCAAAGCGGAGAAGAGCACTTCGGGGGTGAAATCGTAGTTATGGATCTCCTGCCCGATTCTTTGATTGATTGCGAGTGCCACCTTCAATCCTCCGTATCGGCCCCTTTCCAAGGTCATGTGTTGATTGGTGGATTTAGCGTGCCAGCTAAACATGCGACATTGTACACCAAGATTTGGGAAAGCTATGGTCACATTGCCACGACTAAGAAGATCACTAGTCGACATGCGTTGGTCAAGCGTATGGAGGAAGCCTTGTCTTCGATTGATGAGATGTGCAACGTGACTGGTCATACAATTTCTAAGGATATAATCTCGAGCTGGAAGTTCCATCGTGACATGTGCGTGGGCTTCGAATTCAACATTCCTTGGTTCGTTGAAGGTCTCTACGATTTTGAAAGGTCGTTGGTTTGGAGCAGTTGAAGGTCCTTCCGCGGACATGATGAAGAAGCGGAAGCGGAATTCAAGAAGTTGTGCGGGAAGATGAAACTTAAGAGGCGGCTCTCATTTAAGCAGGGAGGCCTTTGCCAAAAGGAGCAAGCCGCTGTTGGAAAACTTCCCTTGAATATATATCTGTCTTCTAGACCTCTTATCTTTAGGTTTTTTTTTTTGAAAGGCAAATGAGACCCCTGGTTTTGGTTTTTGATTTTCTGATTTTCTCGGGTTAATAGATAAATGCTACCTTGACGGTTTTGGATTATATATATATATATATATATATATATATATATATATATATTTTGAATGAAATGTTTAGAATTGAATTGTCTTTGGCTATGAATGAAAGTGACGCAGACATCCCAGGAAAACCATGGAACCGTGTGTTGGTAGATGACATGGGATGAAACATGGCTATAGGTTTTATCGAGAACTTGAAAAAGCAAACCACGTATTTTTGTCTAGATATAAGACTTACTCGGTTTCTCGGAGTCTTGATGAGAATAAACTTTACGGTGTAGGACCAAGTTTTTTTTTTCGAGAAACATGGTCATGGGAAGTCGCCGATCTTCCGAGTCGTTCTTTGAGTTGTCGACAAGCTGCGCCGTTAATCCCTAGGCGGATCTTTTGCTTTCGACCTCGAGAAGTCCCCAGTCATCCCTTGTCGTGTCATGACCGATAATCCATCGTCGAGTAACCGAGTCGGAGTGGATCGCCTTCCTCTACCATCTTGACGCCGGGGTCAAAGAATGAGATCATTTGGTTGAAAATTGACATTGTAAGAAAGATCGAACCTCCATTGTGGTCGCCAATTGTTTGTAGGTGAAAATGGTTTGTTGATTTCGGTAATTGCGGGTGTGCGGGTGAGAAACAATTTAAACCCTAAACAATGTATTGCAAGGGAGTACTTTAGATTCGAGAGATCAATCTGTACAAGTCCGGCCTAAAACAAGAAATGGCCGTTACAGACTTGCTTCGGTCACAAAGTGGAGGAGAATGGGTTGGTTTTGGGGAGGGAAGCAAGGAAAGTGGTGAGACCAGAATAGTTGATTTTGGAAGAGTAGTTGGGTTACTACGACTTGTTATCAGAAAAGTGAGAGAGCTCCCAAGGTGAGCTAGCAAGTAAGTATTTTTGAATGTTGTATCTCCCGTATGAACTTGTTGTTCAATGTAAATAGGTAAGACCTATTTATACAAGTCGGAGTAAAAACGTACCCTGGTCTCATTAAGGAGTGGGGAAGTAAATAGGAGGAGGTGGTAACCGTATGCATGGAATTGATGTTCCATAAAGTGGTTAATGCATGAAACTGGTTTTCATGAAACTTCTAACGTTATGGAATTGATGTCCCATAAAGTTGTTAACACATGTGCTTTATGTCCCATGAACGTTTCACACATAACTTCCCGTATTTACTAACCGCCTCACCCTTATGACACTTCCTTATGACGGGCATAGTGTATGCCGCACGTTGTAAACCGCCAAACCAATACCCAAAGAGGATCCCCCAGTTTGTGTTGATGTCTCGAATGTTTTGGAAAACATGTAGCACGTTGTTGTGGCTAGGCAAGTCAAGCTCGGAAAACTTTCCAGCCTGGTGACCTTCCACGGTCGAGATTTTGCATCTTGAGAGGAGTGGCAACCGTTGATCATTGCACGCCTTCGTTTTGGTAGCCGCGTAGTGAGGGAAAACGTGGTGGCGCGGCTAGGTTGGCATGGCAAGGTTTGGCGTGGCCAAAATTAGGTTTTCGGGCCAAAGGTTACCACGTGTCGTCTGGTGACCTTGGATGGCTAGGATTTGCTCCTGGGATTGAAGGGCAACCATTATTTGTTGCACGCCTTCGTTTTGGTAGCCGCGTAGTGAGGGCCAACGTGGTGGCGCGGCTAGGTTGGCATGGAAAGGTTTGGCGTGTCCAAACTTAGGTTTTCGGGCCAAAGGTTACCATGTGTCGTCTGGTAACCTTGGATGGCTAGGATTTGCTTCTGGGTTTGAAGGGAAACCGTTGATTGTTGCACTCCTTCGTTTTGGTGGCCGCGTAGGGAAGGCCAACAGGGTGGCGCGGCTAGGGTGTGGTTAGGCTTGGCATGTGGGGCCAAGGGTTTGCCATGGGCGTATGGCGTGGCTAGGGCCAAGGCAAGGGCGTTTGGCTTGTCATGATGTGACTAACATGGCTAGGGCCAAGGCAAAGTGCGTTTGGCATGGCGCGGTTAGCTTGGATAGGTTTGGTTTGGCTTGACATATAGGGCCAAGGGTTTGCCACGGGCGTATGGCGTGGCTAGGGCCAAGGCAAGGGCGTTTGGATTGGCATGATGTGACTAGCATGGCTAGGGCCAAGGAAAAGTGCGTTTGGCATGGCGCGGCTAGCTTGGCTAGGTTTGGTTTGGCCTGGCATATGGGGACAAGGGTTTGCCATGGGCGTATGGCGTGGCTAGGGCCAAGGCAAGGGCGTTTGGCTTGGAATGATGTGACTAGCATGGCTAGGGCCAAGGAAAAGTGCGTTTGGCATGGCGCGGCTAGCTTGGCTAGGTTTGGTTTGGCCTGACATGTGGGGACAAGGGTTTGCCATAGGCGTATGGCGTGGCTAGGGCCAAGGAAAGGGCGTTTGGCTTGGCATGATGTGACTAGCATGGCTAGGGCCAAGGCAAAGTGCGTTTGGCATGTCGCGTCTAGCTTGGCTAGGTTTGGTTTGGCTTGGTATGTAGGGCCAAGGGTTTGCCATGGGCGTATGGCGTGGCTAGGGCCAAGGCAAGGGCGTTTGGCTTGGCATGATGTGACTAGTATGGCTAGGGCCAAGGCAAAGTGCGTTTGGCATGGCGCGGATAGCTTGGATAGGTTTGGTTTGGCCTGGCATGTGGGGCCAAGGGTTTTCCATGGGCGTATGGCGTGGCTAAGGCCAAGGCAAGGGCGTTTGGCTTGGCATGATGTGACTAGCATGGCTAGGGCCAAGGCAAAGTGCGTTTGGCATGGCGCGGCTAGCTTGGCTAGGTTTGGTTTGGCTTGGCATGTAGGGCCAAGGGTTTGCCATGGGCGTATGGCGTGGCTAGGGCCAAGGCAAGGGCGTTTAGCTTGGCATGATGTGACTAGCGTGGCTAGGGCCAAGGCAAAGTGCGTTTGGCATGGCGCGGATAGCTTGGCTAGGTTTGGTTTTGCTTGGCATGTAGGGCCAAGGGTTTTCCATGGGCGTATGGTGTGGCTAGGGCCAAGGCAAGGGTGTTTGGTAACTTTAGACGGCCATGATTTGCTCCTGGGATTGAAGGGCAACCGTTGATTGTTGCACGCCTTCGTTTTGATAGCCGCGTAGTGAAGGCCAGTATGGTGGCGCGACATGGGGCCATGGCGAGGTGCGTTTGGCATGGCGCAGTAGGTGTGGCTGGCATGTTTTGTCATTGGCACGGAGTTGCGGCTAGCATGGCTGGCATGCTTTGGCGTGGTCGGTGTGGATGGCATGATTTTCCATTGGCACAGAGGTGCGGCTAGCATGGTTGGCATGATTTTGGCGCGGTCGGTGTGGCTGGCATGATTTGCCATTGGCACAGAGGTGCGGCTATCATGGTTGGCATGCTTTGGCGCGGTCGGTGTGGCTGGCATGATTTGCCATTGGCACATGTGGGAATTAGGGTTTGACTTGTCGTAACCCTAATTTTAAAAAGATATCCCGGTAATTATTTAGGGACACATTAAAGGTTTCAGTAAATGTGCCTAGTAAATGCTTGTTACTTTAAATGTTGCTACATCACTGTCTGCTAGGGTTTAGTGTTTTACGATTTTAACCCTAAGCTAAAAACCACCATCAACAATAGTATAGGTTGCTTTAGGTTTAACCTAAGATAACTTTGGAACCAAGCAAAAAATATCCACCGTTAGATGAATCTTTGAAATGAGATTAACATAACAAGATATACACTCTGGTTAGGATGAACCATAACCGAACCATGTATAAAGACATTGTTCATAGACGGTTAGCTGAAACTAGACGATTGAACCATAAGCTTAATCATTTTCATAAACTCTTAAGACTTTTAAGTTTGAATCACAACCATAGGTTATAATGTGATCAATCATGTCTATATAGTAATTTTAGATATTTATTCAAATGTTAATTATCTAACAGAAATAATTTTATGTACATCTGAAAATATTCGACAAGGCAAGTACGTGTACTCTACCTTGTTCATAACTATGTTTGTCATGTTATATGTATTATGTGTAACCTTAAGACAAAAACAAGATCCGGATCTTAGAGAACTTTTCCGGTTTGCATACCGGGTATGGATACCACACTAGTTTAAAAACCAACAGTTCTTTTTTCGTTTGCATACTAGGTATGCGTACCAATCCAGGTTCACGAGTTCACAAACTTTTTTTTGGTACGGATACCGGGTATGCGTACCACTAAGTCACTGTCGACATATAGCTACTCCGGTACGTGTACTGAGTACATGTACTATGGTTCCGAACCTATAACAGTTTTCCCTAGTATGTGAATTGGTATGCATATTGTCTTGTATCCAGATTCACAGTAGTTCTATATTTCTCTCTAAATCAATTGAAACATTCCCCAATAACATCAATGACACATATCAATGTATCAGGTTATTTTCGAATGATAATCTTGAATCACGATTTAGATTATGAACAATAAATTGTTCTTAACCGAAATTTATCACGTATGAATAAATGTTCATTAAGCTTAGTCATCTATATTTTGAGAACTAATTACCAAGATAAACTTGACTCGAAATTCTTGATATGCTTGCAATAGTCTAATTAGTCATGCGATAACGTCTCATAGATAGAAAGATGAATATAACTTGAGAAATAGGTGGTTCAGTCTTTACTTACCGTTTATTGAAGAAGTTCTCCAAAAGCTTTGGTTGATCTTCGACTTTAAACGGTAGAACGATGATGTCCGATTCTCAATGATGGACACATTTATGTATCTATTTTAGTCTCAATTCTCTGTAATGTTAGTACTCGATTTTGCGCTTATTTTGGTATTTTATGTCTTTGTAGGGTGTTTCGGGAGAAATAAGCTTTTGCGGGAAAATTGGCTCGAAAAGTGGTATTTGCGCTCGTGGGAGAAAATTACTATTCGGACCCTCAATTTGGATAAGGGGTACTTCAATTACTAAGGGGCAGCTCACTGCTATTTGCACCCCATATTTGCTATTTACACCCATCTACTATTCACATCTCAACAGTGGATAAGGGGACACCATTGTCTTCTTCGTTTGAACAGAAAGTGGCGGGAAATACTGTGTTTGAAAATGTGTTACAACAAACTTGGCAGGCTTGGTTTCAGCGTGTTTTTCTTGGATTTATGGGCTGATATGGATTCGATTGGGCTTGTCTTAATGAATCAGGGTTAGCGGAGTATTAGTTCACGTAAATAAGGGAGGAATTCTTAACGATTCCTGTGGAACAGGGCAGTGAGAATAGTTCGAGTATTGATGATTAAACTTGGAAATTACGTGGAAGAAAACGAGAGAAAATCGATGCTGGTGAGTTTAGATGTTTGGACAGCCTATCACGCGTTAAACAGATAATGCGTATGAAGATTAAAAGGGAAAGAAATATTTCATGAAAGATATTGGAAAGATACAGGGGAGATATTATTGCTTTTACAGGGTACGATTTCCATACATGAGGAGTTTATACAATGTAGGAAGCGTGTGAAGCAAAAGAAAGAAAGAAAAGAAAGTCCGAGACTTTATGTGGAAGACAAGAAATATATTCTCGAGGTTTAATCGGCCGGTGAGGATATAAAGAGGCTTGGAAGGAGTCAGAGAGGGGTCGAGACTTTGGAGAACCTAAGGAGGCTGCGAGAGGCAAAAAAAAAAAATACAATTGGCGAGTTAGAAACAGTGGCAGGGAGGAGAAGAAGAAGACGAAGAACAGACCTTCAAAGTCTGTCGCAGAGGACTGTGGCAAATCTACTGCAGAAGAGAAGTATCGTTTAAGGGCAGTCTTTTATTTCCTCTGTAACAGACTTATTTTTTCTGCGTTTCAAGGCAGTCTTTTATTCTGTAACACCTCTTTAGCGTTGCGAACTGCCTGATTTATTAGTTTTCTCTTGTTTTTCACCTATTTGAGCTATAAACAACTATTTTGAGCACATGAATAATATGAGGAGCTAAACCCCAACACTGGGATGACGGAGGAAGCCATATTTCATGCGTGTGGTAATATATTTAATTCGTATATGACTTCTTGCACTTGATTTAATTGTTTTATGATTCTCACTAATTAGTTGTGATTTCGTTTGATGACGTATGCTTAGTTTTAGTACTTTTGATGCGTCATGCTTGTGATTTACAATTAATCTTTTAAAAATCTACCTTGGCAAAGAAACAGAGTCAATATTTTATTATTATTTGAGCTATAATTGTCTAGAAGAAATATATGAATCGCATGAATGAATTTTATGGTGGAATCCTGAGTCCTAGTACCTCTCGATATTTGTGACAAACTTGTGAATATATTTGCTTTGTTTTTAGAGTTTTCTGAAACTAAATCTTTACAAGTCTGAGAGGAACGACAACCTATTACCACTTTCTACAACAACATAAAAATCTCATCAATTTTTGGCGCCGCCGACGCGGACTTGTATTTAGATTTGTTTTAGGTTTATTTTTCTTTTTATTATTTTTTGTTCTTTTTTACGCGTTTTGGTATTTTTCGATTCTTTTCAGATTTGGAGCGAAGCTACAAGGAAAGAAAAAGTGCTATAAAAGGAAAGCATCGCCAAAGAAGGAAAGAAAAGAGGAATCTGAAGGAGTGAAGAAGAAGATTTTGTATATAGTTATCTTGTTTTATTTTATTTTTTTTAGAAACTGTAAATAAGGTTTTATTTTTGTAAATTTTTCTTTTTATTTTTGGACATTTTCATTTTTTTTGGACATTATTACTGGACTTGGACATTATTTTTAAAACCCTAAGGAAGGGTTGAGATTAAATATAAACTGTTTGCAGGGAAGGACGACAGTTACGATACTGTTTCGGCCCCTCGGGTTCGTACACTGACATATGAGTCGGTGGCCTGAGTCGACTTCAACGGTTCATCGCCCGTCTGGTACGGGAGGTAAGACTCTATCCACCCACGAATCCCCTGTCAGTGGGTTTTATTTTGTGTGACAACTCACACCCCTGCAATAGAATGTCGAACTGGTATTACAATAGCCAATACAACGAATATCCGACTGAGTTTCAAAATGGACGTTACTTTGACCATAATGTGAATAGTGGTTGGGAACATCAGCCTTTTGAAGGTTATGGTCCATACCATGGTGATCCCAATTACTATCCATATTCCCACCAGTCATACGAGCAAAATTCCTCTCTACTAGAGTCCGCACGTAAGTTAGCTGAGTCAGCACAAAAGATACTTAAGTCGACACGTAGTTCAGATGAGATGAATGACTTAGTTATGGACGAAAGCAATACAACATGTGAACTTTCTTTCCTAGATAAAATCAGGAAGTCATGTGAGTCGACTCAGAAAATGTTGTTAGAGGCCCAGGAAAGAACTGCTCAAGATAGTCTTAATTTCCAATATAGTGTTTCCAATAGTACCTTTGAAAATGAGGATAGTTATTTGCATAATCAAGATGACGAGGATAAATTTGGTAACACTACTTGTTTAGATGAGGTTCAACCATTTTCATGTTATTATAATAATGATTATGATGAGGATAGTGTTGATGAAGAATTTGAAATAAGTAGGCATAATGATCAGGAATTTGTTACTCCAATTGAACTTAATAATGATAATGTTTCTAGTTCAAATCCAAATAATTTTAATAATTATTCACCTATTCAAAAGGACGAGGATTTGACTAGAGATACCACCGTTTTAGACGATGTAGTTTTTCCTTATGATTACGAAGCCGATTATGGTTTAGAGGAACGAGTTTCTTCTGAGAACATTGTTTTAGAGTCTAACGATTTAGAAACATTAGTCTTAGACAAAGAAGATGAACTCGTAGAGCTTTCAAATATGATGAGTGAGGATGCACCTTCCGATTATAACTTAGAAGAAGCAATTGACCATTTTCGGGGATTCCGATGATCTATAAATTAGGGAAATTGTAGATAGTCTATCTAGAGACACCCAAAACTCTAAGTTTGGGGGTGATTATCATTCTCCCGTGCTTTACCTTTAGCTCTTGTAGAGATCCCTCACTTGGGACTTGATATATGTGCCTCAACCATTGAGCCAGATTGCCTTCATACTAGTTCTCCGAACCTAATAATGTCCAGGAAGAAGTTCAGTTGTTAGAAACCCATCCTCTGGTTGATGTGGTTTATCCAGGCTATGATACCCAGATTGACTTTGTTTTCCCACCAAATATTTTTCTTCCAAATGTGGGAACGTATGAGTTTCAGATGTGTCAGTTATTTAGTTTTGAGACTAAACCTAAGTACTTTAGGAGATTAGTATCGACGCATTTTCTTATGATTGACCGCCGGTTTCATCGTGGTCAATTGTGTGAGTCAAAACTGATTGACTTTAAGGATCCGCAATTATTCAGGTTATTATTATGTGCTTCTAAGTTTTTATTTGAGTTCTTACAGACTTTACAACCTGAATCGGATCTTAGCTACGAGGAAATCCAACCCATGAAAATATTTTATTTTGACCCAGTTATAGAACCTGAACCTGAACCACAGCTAGATGTAGTTGTCTTAAACAGGAAAATAGACAAGGGTGTGCTTTATTTGTTAATTTTCTTGGCAGGTTGGAGATTCCTTTTATTTGTGATAGCTCTATTTGGTTTTGATGACCCACAGATATTTCGGCTATTACTTTATGATTTTATGAGGTGACTAATCCTTTCTTAGTCTAGTTGAAGACGTTAAACTTAACACTTCTTGGGAGGTAACCCAACATTCATGCGACACGGTAATATCCTTCCTTAACTCTTTTACTTCAAATGGTAATGATTTCTCCTTGTTCATGCTTTTAATTTTATCTTTAGAACATTGAGGACAATGTTAGATTTAAGTTTGGGGGTATGGGAAAAACATTTTAGTTGCATTGTTAAACTCTAGAGCCTAGAAATTTATGCTTATTAAGGATGGCACTAACCAATCTAAGTGGATGGAAGCATTTTGGTTGTGGGAGTTGAGGAACCAATCTGATTAGATGGAAACATCTAAAGAGTCTATTCATAAAAGCACAGAGCTCAGGTGTTAGAATTAAAGAAAAAAACACGGTAGTTTCGCCATATCTCGTTGAATCCTTTTCACTTCTGTTTTTTTATTTTGTTTTTAAACTATGTTTCTCTAAGTGATTAGGTGGGGCCCACGAATCAAGTTGTTACCAATGCTAGGGTGAATTAGAGTGATTGAGATACCAAGAAAAAAAAAAGAAAAAAAAAAAATTTGAGACCAGACCATCAGACCAACCGGAATAAATTCAATAAAGTCGACCACTAGAACCCTTGTATATGCCAGTTGTGTTGACCTAGAGTTAGGATTATCGACCACTGGTTCCCTTGTATATGCCAGTGTGTTGATACTAGTCAGACCGGTATCTCAGTCCATTAGATTAGGTTCATTTTGGCGGAGGCCTTCAGACAGATATGGGAAACACTTTTCACCTTAGTCAACATCAAAACCATCTATGTTTTTCTATTTCCATCTCATTATCTATCCATGTGATTGGTCGACTCCGTTTATGATGTCCAGAAACTATCTGAGTAGAGCTATGTGACTTATATATGAATTTTAGTATGCTTGAGTGCAAACTCGTGTACAACAATTGGAATTTCGCATCAGGGTACTTCCTCCTGTAGTCAATAAGTATGCCAACCAAGGAGATTCTTTAGTGCCTTCCAAAGTTCTGTGTAGATAGTTAGGGTCTGGAGTATAAAGGTTTTGTGGGTACACCTCTGGTAAACCCTCCCGAGACTATAACTCGGCTACTAGGGCCACCTAGGGGTTTAAAGGCTTAATGCATACGCTAAATGCAATCGACGATGCCTGCGACAGTGAGTTAGGATTTTATTTTTTAGATTTGATTTGCTCGAGGACTAGCAAATAATAAGTTTGGGGGTATTTGATGGACACATTTATGTGTCTATTTTAGTCTCAATTCTCTGTAATGTTAGTACTCGATTTTGCGCTTATTTTGGTATTTTATGTCTTTGTAGGGTGTTTCGGGAGAAATAAGCTTTTGCGGGAAAATTGGCTCGAAAAGTGGTATTTGCGCTCGTGGGAGAAAATTACTATTCGGACCCTCAATTTGGATAAGGGGTACTTCAATTACTAAGGGGCAGCTCACTGCTATTTGCACCCCATATTTGCTATTTACACCCATCTACTATTCACATCTCAACAGTGGATAAGGGGACACCATTGTCTTCTTCGTTTGAACAGAAAGTGGCGGAAATGCTGTGTTTGAAAATGTGTTACAACAAACTTAAGGGCTTGGTTTTGAGCGTGTTTTTCTTGGATTTATGGGTGATATGGATTCGATTGGGCCTGTCTTAATGAATCAGGGTTAGCGGAGTATTAGTTCACGTAAATAAGGGAGGAATTCTTAACGATTCCTGTGGAACAGGGCAGTGAGAATAGTTCGAGTGTTGATGATTAAACTTGGAAATTACGTGGAAGAAAACGAGAGAAAATCGATGCTGGTGAGTTTAGATGTTTGGACAGCCTATCACACGTTAAACAGAGAATGCGTATGAAGATTAAAAGGGAAAGAAATATTTCAGGAAAGATATTGGAAAGATACAAGGGAGATATTATTGCTTTTACAGGGTACGATTTCCATACATGAGGAGTTTATACAATGTAGGAAGCGTGTGAAGCAAAAGAAAGAAAGAAAAGAAAGTCCGAGACTTTATGTGGAAGACAAGAAATATATTCTCGAGGTTTAATCGGCCGGTGAGGATATAAAGAGGCTTGGAAGGAGTCAGAGAGGGGTCGAGACTTTGGGGAACCTAAGGGAGGCTGCAGAGGCAAAAAAATACAATTGGCAGAGTTACAGCAGCAGCAGGTGGAGAAGAAGAAGAAGACGAAGAACAGACCTTCGTCGCAGAGGACTGTGGCAAATCTACTGCAGAAGAGAAGTATCTGTAGTTGCGGGAAATCCCACACTACACCCCTTACTCAATTTTGCTTAATTAATCCATTGAAAGATGTAAGATCAAGAATATTTATTGGTTGAGTCCATGAAATGTTTACGAGGATAATAGAATTACACTTAGGAATTAAAACACTCTTAAACTTTTCTCTCCTATTGACTTGCTTAACAATTCCAAAAAGATCCCTCCCTCTCACATATTCACTCAACCCTTTATATAGGGTGATACATAGTGGATGAAAGCTAAGCTACCCTTTATTTTCGGGAATGTCCCGCGAAGTGTCGCAGATGCACAAACATTCGCTCTCGCGACACTTCTTAACCCTCGCCAAAGTCTCACGTCTTCTTCATGTTTTGCACATCGTTATTCATTGCGTCGTTTATTTTAGCTCCTGCGACTCCCTCGCTACACCGTCGTTTATTAATCCTGCGAGCCTTGTGCGTTGCGATATTATGATCCTACATCTTGCCTCTTTTTCCTTGAATATTGCTTGAAGAGCGATCTTTAAGGAAAAATCATTGTTGTAGTAATCTTTGGTCTTTGTTGATGAAGGAACGAGCGGAAGAATACTTTGGAATTGAAAAGTACGTACTTGCCTCTATTCTTTCGTGAAGTTACGAAGCTTCTTTGTAATATATATATACGAAGTATCATTTCTTGCCTCATGAATTATAAAAAATAATCAATTTCGCAATCTCTTCTCGCCTATTAGGAAATATGTTGTATATTTGGATTCTACCAAAGTTCTTTTCGTCGGGTTTCTTAGATTTAGTAATGACCGTTTACACGTGTCTATATTTACCTCTTTTAATGGTGCATTTAATGTCATCCGGTCATAACATTTTCTCATCTATTTATAGGAGCACCCCGTGAAGAATTTTCCTTTTCCTTTTCATCTTCTTCATCCCAAATCTTGCCAGTGTTCTTCTTCTTCATCGTTCTGCAAGTGTTCTTCTTCTTCATCGTTCTGCAAGTGTTTGCCTATCGTTGTTTCTTATCGTCTTCTTCACCACTTTTGCTATTCCCTACCAGTCGTTACTCTCATGGCGTCCAGGTTTATTAATTTTGCCACATCTGGCTGATTTTGTGGTTGATTAAATTTGAGATTAGTTTTTCTTGTTGAAATCACACTGGTATAATTAACTTTGTAATTTTCTTTCTGCCATTGTTGTTTAGCAAGAACCAACCCAGAACTAAATTTACAGTGAAGGACCCTCTTCTTTCTTTGGGCTCGCCGTCCGAAATCTACTTCGCAACAAGGATCCCTCACACAACCAAAACCCACTTCGCGAGCAAAATCTATAGCTACAAAAAGACAGTCTGCGAGTGACAAGGTATTTAAGAAACTTTTGTTTTTATTAACAATGCGTTGTTTCCCCTGTTTCTTATTTAATTTGTCATTTGCAGGATGATAAAACTACTGGTAATACTCCCAAAAGGCTTCGTTACTCTAAACCTGTTACCCCCAACGTTCCATTTCCTTCATTCACACCTTCGTCTCTGCCGCGAAATCTTCGCAAGATAATTAAATGCCTCTTTCTTCTCGGTAACATTACTGCGACAATACTTCTATGCCTCAACTCCTCATAGATCAAGTTCCTTACAACTGTCCTACTACAAACGATGTTATACCTCCTCCGCTATCAATGTCCCGCTATTTCTCCAATCACTTCTCTCCTGAAACCTCCTCTTCTCATGAGGTTCCTTTGACAAAAGACGACTTGTCTTCTTTGTTTGAACAAATTCCTCTAAGCTGCGGAAAATTTGGAGGATAGATGTGGCCTTTAAGGTCCTCTACGATCTCGTGAATGATGCCAAAAGACTTGCTGATCTGTCAAATCTAATGTCTGCGAGATTTTAAGTAAACATCTTAGTCTGATAGGATCTCGCAAGCATCTTTAGTTCAAGAGGTTAATAAGCTGAAGAATGACCTCCAAGTTATGGCTGCGAAATGCAATAATCTCCACCTTGAAAATCAAAAATTTCTCAGTATCTCACTAGATTGTGATAATCTTCGCAAGAAGAATGAAGAATTAAAAAAGGTATGCTCTCGCCATCCCTTTTTTTTTTTTTTTTTTTTTTTTACAACTCAAACCCTTGCTCCTTGCTCGTCCTCCAAGTATTAAACCAGAAACGAATAATGGAGATATATCAGACGGAGTCTATTGTTGAAGAAGTTCGAGTTGAAAGAGATGCTTGGATGGAGCAGTATAATCTCTTAGATAATCTTCATACTTATGCAGCTGATCAAATAAATAACTTGTCTAAAGAGAATTTTGATTTATCGCAAAAGCAAGACTCATTAAGTAATGACTTATCTCGCCTCTCTTATTCTTTGACTAAAACTAATTTGGAGTTGGAAACTTTATCAGATGAGAATCGAACTCTTTCATAAGAGAAACGTTCTCTATTGAATAAGGTGGCGATCTACTACTTATGTGATATGATGTTTGTCAAAAATTATGCGGAGAACAAGAAGCAGAGCCATTCATACTTTGAAAAACCAACTTGAAGAGAGCTCCACCGAGAGAGATAAACTTATTCAAGGTAGAATAACTTTGAGTGTAAAAGCGAAGCAATTCGGGAACAATGCGCCAAATTAGAAAAATCCAACTCTACTCTCGCTTGGTGAAAATTCCATACTTGTTTCTAATGATAAGAAATTGCGATCTCGAATGAAAGGTTTAGTTGGAGACTCATTTGATGATGCCATGGACTGTCCGGGGGAATAACTTCGCGGCTTTAATTCAACAACTTACTCTTCAAAGGAAGGTAGTCAAATTATTTGACTACCTTAATTCATTATTTCACAAATCTTTAATTATTCCGAAAGTTCCAAAGATCTGTTGTAAGAATCTCTTTTAATCTTTATGTTTGCTTGTTTATTATGCAGATTCTGAGAAGAAGCTTCGCGCCGTTGTTTCTACTCTCAAATCAGATTATTCCAAAATTCGCAAAGAAAATGGATTACTCGCTTCTTCCCTCGCTCGTTCTCGCGATCGTGCAGAACGTAGATTTGATTACATGTCTGATTGTAAAGATATAGATAGTAAAAACCGTCAAAGGCGCCGCTTTCGTCAATTCCCCCTCAAAGCTGAAGTCCTTGTGAATGAAATTTTACTGTCTAAGTCTCTTGATCCTATACATGTGGCTCCTTTTGAAGTAAGTGATGATGAAGTCCCTAATGCTCCTGATAGTGATTATGACTATGAAAGCGGCGAAGATATCACCAATGCCGAAGCTGTCAATAAAAATCTTTTAAAAAAATTTAAGACGAAATTCCATTCTTCAAGCGAAGTTGAAAGTGAGAAAAGTATTGGTGAAGATGATAACATTGATGTAGAGAATTAACTGCTGTATGACTTTTGCTGCGACTTTCTTTTTGCTTTGAAAGATTTTATCCCTTGTTGAATAATTCTCTTATTTTCTTCTTGTTAACTATGACTATAATCTCGCAAGTTTATTCGCCTATAATTTTACAAAATGATCTTTACTCAGTCATTATTATTTTGAAATGTATTCTTCACTGATGTTGAATTTTATATTGCGACGAGGTCGCAGGTATCTCCATGAATGGAGAAATCTACTTTTCTCGCCTTATCATTTCGGTAGTCTTTATTTTATCTCTTCTTGTTGCGACAAGGTCGCAGGCCGCCTTCACATTTTCATGCAATGGCCCATTGACCTTGCCTTATCATTTTTGTGTGGTCTTCCGAGTCAGACCTCCCTAATTAGAGGTCTTCCCCTGCCACCTTTCATCGCGACAAAATCGCAGGACGTCTTTACACTTGCATGTAAAGACCCATTGATCTTGCCTTATCATTTTCCAAGTATTTTTGCCTCTGCAGGATGTTTTAGTTGCGACAATATGACAGGTCTAGATATCCTTGCGAACATAAAGCCCCATGACATTGCCGAACTTTGCGACGAAATCGCAGGACGTCCGTACACCGTCGTGTAAAGACCCATTGATCTCGCCTTACCCTCGCGTTAGTATTATTGCCTCTGCGGGATCATTGCACAAATATGACAAGCCTAAATTCTCTTGCGAAAACATAGCCTTATGACATTTTTGCGTCTGCTTTTGACACTCCCCTATTGGAGAGCGTCGCCCTTATCATCTCCCGGTTGCCCCTTCAAGGAGGCGAAACATCGGCCATACAAGACTAGCTCCTCCCATCAGGTCTTAACAACAACCGGTTGTTTTGCAGCCTCTTATCCCTTATACCTATAGGGTTTATGGTTACGAGACTGCACCCTAAGTGGAGTTTTCTTGGGCGAGTGCAACATATGCCAAGACTTGCCAAGAATGGCCAGGGTAGGTTCATCCATCCCGGCACTGCAGCTCAACCGTGTACCTCGGCGCCTTGAGCATACAACGACTCTTGGAAGAGACCCTCGGTCGCCCAACCGGGTATAACCTACATATATAGTTGGGAATCCAAGGTATCTCCCCGGATAGGCTTTCATGGGCCCCAAATTTTCATGACTCAGGCTTCAGGAGCGGTGTAACCTTCCCCCTGAGCCATGTCGAGAGATACCCCCTTATATGACGCACTTTAGGTCTTACATTTGCCTCTTACGAAATGTTATTCGCGAACTAGGGTGTACGCCATAAAGGTTCGTCCCATTCATTCATTCTTTTATTCAATCATTCTTCATCATTTGCTATTTTACTTGCGAGATATTCGCCAATTCATTCATTTAATCATTCATTGTCTCTTGTTGTTTTGTTAAGCCGTTCATGACTTCTTGTTATTCTTGTCGCGAGATCTTCGCGGATTTTCTCTGTATTTCATTGAACGTCGCAAATATTTTGCGAAGAAGTACTTCATCTTGATTCATTTTTCCTCTCCCATTTTTACGGGTAATACTTCTTTAGATATAATCTATTCCATGGTCTATCCAATTTTTGTCCCACATCTTTTCCTTCGGGATCCATCAATCTATATGCCCCTGTACCAACTACCTCTTTGATGATATAAGGTCCATCCCATTTGCCTCTTTTTGCGATACTTTGATATACTCTTTCGCTTGTTTACTTGTTCTTCGCAACACTTTACTTCATTTTGATAATATATTCTTCCTTTAGCAGCATCCCCTTTGATCTCGCCGATTCCGGTTGGTATAGGAAATTTGATACATTGATGAAGCGTCGACGCCCGACTTTTATTGCATGTACCCATGGTCTTCCTAGTAATATGTTATACGGTGATTCCATGTCCACTACGCTCCGTCACTGTGTTTCAATTCCTCCTAACGGAATACGTATTTCTATCTCCCCTTTAACTTTTGTTATGGATTTGCCAAAACCTTGAATATTGTATGCCGCGAAAATCATATCTTCATCTTTATATCCCATCTTTTTTGTAAGCGTGATAAAACATGATGTTCACCAGACTCCCTGTATCAATTAAAACTCCATTCACTACCCATGTTTTCACTGCGTTCTCTAATTCCTCTCCTTCCTTATACGCGTTTATTGCGATCACCAGTGGAGATGTGTGACCCAAATTTTCTTTGGATATTTCCTCCGTTGTGAATGTTATCTCTTGCTTTTCCCAATCCTTCAAAGGTGATGTTATTTCTCTATCCGTAATCTTCTTTCCTTCAAAATCTCGTTTGTGTATTCTTCCTCTGATATTTTCATGAAATTCGCTAATCATTACTTTCGTGTCTGTCTTTTTGCATGCCATATCTTTTTTCATCCGATTTAAGATTTTCTTTCTCATTTTCTGATTCAAACAACTTTAATTACAATCTTCTCTCTTTTACTAATGATCGATCCTCTGTTTTTAGCGCATATGTAGTTGGGGGAAATCCCACACTACACCCCTTACTCAATTTTGCTTAATTAATCCATTGAAAGATGTAAGATCAAGAATATTTATTGATTGAGTCCATGAAATGTTTACACGGGATAATAGAATTACACTTAGGAATTAAAACACTCTTAAACTTTCTCTCTCCTATTGACTTGCTTAACAATTCCAAAAGATCCCTCCCTCTCACATATTCACTCAACCCTTTATATAGGGTGATACATAGTGGATGACAGCTAAGCTACCCTTTATTTTCGGGAATGTCCCGCGAAGTGTCGCAGATGCACAAACATTCGCTCTCGCGACACTTCTTAACCTCGCCAGTCTCACGCCTTCTTCATGTTTTGCCTGTCGTTATTCATTGCGTCGTTTATTTTAGCTCCCTGCGACTCCCTCGCTACACCGTCGTTTATTAATCCCGCGAGCCTTGTACGTTGCGATATTATGATCCTACAGTATCGTTTAAGGGCAGTCTTTTATTTCCTAATGAGACTTATTTATTCGCGTTTCAAGGCAGTCTTTTATTCTCAGTAACACCTCTTTAGCGTTGAATCGCACGATTTATTAGTTTTCTCTTGTTTTTCACCTATTTGAGCTATGAACAACTATTTTGAGCACGTGAATAATATGAGGAGCTAAACCCCAACACTGGGATGACGGAGGAAGCCATATTTCATGCGTGTGGTAATATATTTAATTCGTATATGATTTCTTGCACTTGATTTAATTGTTTTATGATTCTCACTAATTAGTTGTGATTTCGTTTGATGACGTATGCTTAGTTTTAGTACTTTTGATGCGTCATGCTTGTGATTTACAATTAATCTTTTAAAAATATACCTTGGCAAAAGAAAGCAGAGTCAATATTTTATTATTATTTGAGCTATAATTGTCTAGAAGAAATATATGAATCGCATGAATGAATTTTATGGTGGAATCTGAGTCCTAGTACCTCTCGATATTTGTGACAAACTTGTGAATATATTTGCTTTGTTTTTAGAGTTTTCTGAAACTAAATCTTTACAAGTCTGAGAGGAACGACAACCTATTACCACTTTCTACAACAACATAAAAATCTCATCACTCAACTACACACTTCTATTCTATTCCGAAACTTAAATAATTGTAGACTAGAAATCAAGATATAGTTATGATCGACTAAATTTGACAACAAGCTTGATATAGCAACACTTGTGAGTTCGATCGCGTAATGCTCTAACAGAGAGGCACATCATCAGCCGCTCAAGGTGTATTTATTCCAAGCAACTAAAGATTTGCTTCACTTGAATGAATGTATGAAAGACATGGCTGAATGGTAAATATTCTCATCTCATAGCATAACATAATTTGATCTTTTTTTGACCAAGCTCATTCCATTTGAATTGAAGTTCTCGTCCCACAACCCTTATTTTAAGAATATGAAAATTTACATACACCTCTTAAGCAGTCTACTTGAGAATCAGTAAAGAGGCAACTATGCAAGCAAATAAAGAAGGATTAATTGGGGGATATAAAAAGTAATTGGGGGATAAAATGCCGGCATGGAAAAACCATATGGTTTTGACAGAAAAATCATAGAACATTAAAATATCCCCAATTAATTGTTTAATAAAAGGCCACCATAAAAAGTAAAACCATTTGGATGACAGATCATAGATGCATACGATTGGATAGTTAAAAGGGGAAACTAATCTTTGCATTTTCCTAAATGGGAATTAAATTGTTACTATCAAGGTTTAATCTCGAGGGTATCCAAATTCCAAAAGCGGTACCAATCGTTTGTACCAAGAAGCTTTATACCTTTTCACCCGTCCAATCAACTCGTGACACCCCATTCTGCCTTGTTCAGCCATGACACCCCGTTGTGCTCAAATTTTTTCCAACTTGGCTGTAATAAAGTTAGTGTCAGTGATATACTAATTGAGGTGGTTATGTGTAATTGAACAACGTATGACGTGTTACGAGCTGAATGGGCAGTACGGACGGTACATGTGACTCTTAGACACAAAACGATCTGTGCCCATTCAAAAAAGTGGTTGTATGAATAAGAGTGTCTACAGATAGATCTGCACATTCCATAATTATGACAAAAATTAAGGTCCATTTTGATATGTTCACTAAAACCAGTTTTATAATGCCATTTGCAAGTTCCAACCTGCCTTATAAAATGGCATCATTTGCAATCTAATCTGAACCATCAACCATCACATGCAAAGATATGGTTCATCAACTTCTTCATCAATTCCTTCAATGTCTGGATGTTTCTAACTTCTACACTATCCTTTCTTCTTTTCTTGTACTAGTTCTCTGTTTCTTCCTTTTTAAGTTCCATGGTGTATGGTGGTCATCATCAGGAACTTCCAAGAGTCATTACAATCTACCACCTTCTCCGCCTACATTTCCGGTCATCGGAAACCTTCACCAACTAGGTACACTAGCGCATCGCTCGTTTGATGCGATATCACACAAGTACGGTCCATTGCTTCTCTTGAAATTGGGGCAGTCACGGACTGTCTTGGTTTCGACTGTCGAGTTAGCTACGGAGATCATGAGAAACCAAGATGTTGTGTTTGCGAATCGGCCTTTCACCACCGCGGCTAAAGCTTATCTTTATGGGTGTATCGACATTGGTTTTGCGCCTTATGGTGAATACTGGACGCAGGTTCGGAGGATTTGTGTGCAGGAGATGTTGAGCAACAAAAGAGTTCAGTCTTTCAACTATGTCAGAGTAGAAGAAATCGACACTGTGATCAAGAAGATAACGAGTACGTGTACTGCTGCAACAATAGCTGGAGTTGAAAATGTGATAAATCTCAGTCAGATAATTCTCACTATTAACAACAGGATAATATCTAGATGCGCACTTGGTCCCAAGTACGCGGAAGGACTTCATGAAAGCAGATTTGGTGAGTTATGCAGGGAAGTTATGCAGTTGATGGGTGCATTTAGTTTTGCTGATTACCTTCCATCTGTAAAATGGTTGGATAATTTTACTGGGTTCAATCATAAGATTAGTAGGACTAGCCGAGACTTAAATATCTTCTTGGATAAGGTTGTCGACGAACATCTTCTTCTTCATAAATCGCCAGAGAGTGATCCAAATAGAAAACTAGACCTGATAGATATTCTAATCTTTGCTCAGAAGGATAATCCAAACATCGGTCGTGATAATATCAAAGCAATAATCATGGTAATAATCTCTCTCTTGCTCTCAACTATATGCGCCCTCCGTTTCAGGAAAAGTGATACTTTCACTTTTTTTACGCTAAAATAAAAAAGTGAAAGTATCACTTTTCCTGGAACGGAGGTGGTATTTATATCTGAACTCTTCATTGGTTGATGTTTATGATCTGCATTGCAAATACAGGATATGTTTGTTGGAGGGAGCGAAACGTCTGCCACAACAATGGAATGGACAATGGCAGAGCTTATAAAGAATCCTGCGGTGATGAAGAAAGCCCAAGATGAGATAAGAAGAATTGTTGGCAAGAAAGCTAAGATTGAAGAGAGCGACATTATTCAAATGGACTACTTGAAGTGTGTTGTCAAAGAGATTTTGCGAATACATCCAGCTATACCAACTTTGGTTCCAAGATTATCATCAAAGGACACAAAACTACAAGGTTATGATATCCCTGCAAATACAGTTATCTACATCAATGCATGGACCATCCATAGGAACACAAAGTATTGGGACAACCCAGAAGAGTTTCGTCCTGAGAGATTTATTAACAACCCTCTTGATTTTAAGGGTCAGGAATTTCATTACATTCCATTCGGGTCTGGGCGAAGAGGTTGTCCTGGCATAGCATTTGGAACCACGTCCATCGAGTTTACCATTGCCAATCTCCTCTACTGGTTCAATTGGGACGTTCCTGCCGGTCAAAATATGGAAAAGCTTGACATGACTGAAGCCATTGGTCTTACTGTTAACAAGAAACTCCCTATCTATGCAGTTCCAACTCTTTACTCTCCCTAGCTATAAATGAAGGCGGGGTTTCTTAAATGAAGTTCTTTGTGAGGATGATTTTGTTTACTTTGTAAATTATCGTCACAAAAAATCATACTATATGATGTTGCTGTTATTTTGCATTAGTGTACTAAACTTATGAATCTAAGATTTTTTCTTGTGATCTTTATGGCTACACATCTATAACAATCAAAGAATCTGAATAACTATGTACTAGGCCATTACGGTTCCCCAACTATCACCAGCGTTCCATACTTTGGAAGCACCCTTGATCCAAGGGCCGTTCATAACGGTTAACATGCTACATGCATCACTATATTCCAAATCCGGCAGCAACTTTGGTGTTAGCAAGAAGCACTGTGGTGTATTGAGCTGGCTGGCTGCTCTCACTAGCTGCTGAAACATTTTTCTTTCGTTGATCGGGTCCATTCCTTGATTAATCTCATCCACCACGCGGAAAGGACAGTTTGTAAGGTCTTGAAGAGAAACTAGATAAAGAATGGTGGAAACTGAGCGCTCCCCTCCTGACTGATGATGAGCACTTAGGAGTTGAAGTCGGCCTGTTTGCCTGAACTTTACTTTGATAAGTATCCCATACTTGTCGAAATCCAGTCCGTGCTCATCCAATGAAACTTCTCCTGCAACAGCCATTTCTTGAAAATTACGACTAAATGTCTCATTTATCTTTGCGACCAGATTTCTTAGAGTTGGAAGCCACTGTTCCATCGAGCTTTGTATATCAGCCATAAGCCTCTTTAGCTGCTCCTCATCCGCTTCCAACTTCTTTGAAATTTCTTGTATCTTTTTCTGGCGGCTTTCATATTCAACCAGAATATGGTGGTTTAGTTGCAGAATCAAATTTGCTTGCCAAAGATTTTCTTCAATTGCAGCTTCCAAATCCTCGATCGAGTTAGGCATCGTAAGGAATTCTTTCAAGAGTTCGGCAGTAATCTTGGCAATGAATTCAGCATGTCTCTTGGCGGCAGAGAGTTCTTCTTTGCTCCTTTCTGTTACCCATTTACACATATTTAACTGCTTGGACACCTTTACAACAGCTTGCTCTTGTTTTTTGGTATCGCGTTCCATCTCCCTTACCTTTGCATTGAGCTCAACGGATGTCATGTGCTTTTCAGCGTAGCTCCGTTCGTAAGACAGCGCCTGCATGAGCATGTCCTTAATTCCAACAATAAGATGGAACCGCTTCGTGTTCAGTTCTGCAGTTTCATCGCCGAGTTTTTGCAGGCTTGTCTCCAAGTCATCCTCATTAACAATAGACTCTAACATGATTCTTCGTTGATTAACTTGATTCTCCATTTTGCGCCGATTTCTCTTCTCTTGCCATATAGTGTTGATAATACCTTTACGCTGCGTTCGTAACTTAGCTGTTTCATCCTCCAATTGTCTTTGCTCACTCTGAAGCTTTTTACAGTTTTCTTCAAGACCAGCAATAGCGTCTTCCAGTTCTCTTTTACTTGACTTAAGTTTCTGAATTTCATCAGCATCAACACTGCACTGAAAAAGACGAGAGGGAGATACTGAATCAACACTTGCTGAAACATGGCCACCATATCTGGATCTCTTCCACCGGTAGTGATTCCCTGGAGTCCATAAATCAGATATACCAAGTTGGTGGACACAGTCAGCCTGCCTATCAGTTTCCATGTTCCCAATATATGAATATTGCAGTCCAAATTGGCTAATCAAAACCTCCTTGACAGCGCTAGGTCCGTCAAAAACTTGGTCAAGCCTGGAATACATGCCAAGCTTCTGCATCTCTTCTGAAAGCTGTAATGGCACTCTATCATTTCCTCTTCCTCCTACGTAATTCAGAACCGGAACATCGAATTGCTTGAGGCCTTCGACCAAGACATCTCTATCATCCGCGTCCTGAGCTACGAATGACCTCCAGATATAAGAAGCGACATGGTTTTCCAAATATGATGCATGATCTTTATTCTGCACTGTAATCTCAAGGAGGATAGGACCATACACTTCCTTTTTAAACTCATGCCGATGTTCTTTCAACCAGCGATAAGCCTCGTATATTTTATCAGCTCCAGATCTTTTCAAAGCTTGCAGAAGCTTATACTTGTCATCTTCCATATCCGCCAGCCTATCTAAGCACTCGTCAAGCGTGCGTTTCTTCTGCGTTAAACAATATTCATTCTCAGACTCCTGGAAACGCTTTTCCTTGGCAGAATTTATTAACTCCACTATTTGCTTACCCAACAAATCACGCTCAGCCATAGGAGACTCGTAATCATAATCTGGCAAATTCTCGAGTGCATGTTCAGCAGCTGCAAGTTGTTCTTCAGCGGTTTCAATCCTTTGTTGGCGAGTTTCATCTTGCGTCTTCAGCTCTTCCATCTCGTCATATTTTCCCTGAACTTGCACCTCCAAAAGGTGTGCCTCTTGTAGCTTCTCCATAAGCTCTGTAGAGTTTGTGGCCATAATATTGCTTAAATTCTCGCATAATTCTTCTTGTGCTGCTAGATTTTTCCTCAATTCTTCTACAGGCCCCTGGAGATTACTTAAATCCTCAGCAGCTCTTTCCTTTTTTCTCATGGCATCAGTTTCTTCCTCTTTTGCCTTCATATAATCCCTCTTTCTCTGCTCGTATCTGAGCCACGGTAACTTCTTTTTCATAGACTCAACCTTCGCCAGAAGATTCTTTCCATGAAGAACACGCTCTACATCTTTTTCCTGCGCAACATTGAGCGCGTTCAGTTTATTCAAAGCATCTCGATTATGCTTGACTGTCACTTCAAGTTTCTTATAATCAGAACTTCTATCAACAAGAGTGGCATGTAGCACTGGGAGCTGAGGATCGCCAACAGCTTTTTCAGTCTCTTCCAGCAGTTGCACCGGAGTTAACTTCGCAAACTCGCATACACGATCTTGCGGCAAGAACTGCGTCAAGTTACCAACCTGAATATTAAACTTCTGAATGATTTCCAACACTTCTGATTTCTGCACTACATCGTCATTGATCATCCACTGAGATTTGTTTTCGGTGTTTATGTTCCTCGTAATGGTGATAGATTCACCCATGCGATCACCATTCAAGGTGATCTTAATGAACCCAGATGTCTCCCCACGTTTCACATAAGCTCCAACTTTTGCAGCTCTTCCTAGAAGCTTAGGCTTTCCACCAAGACCTAGTGCGATAGCGCAAACCAGCGAACTCTTGCCAGCTCCGTTAGGTCCAACAACAATGTTGAGACGTGGTGCAGGTTTACATGTTACATGATTGAATGTCATGAAGTTTTGGAGTTCAATCGTAGTGATGTTACCTGGTAAGTAATTGTCATGGTTTCTCTTAAAACGCTTAGCTGCAGGCTCCTGCGCCATGATACACAAATCTAAAGCTATCTGGTTAGATGTCAGGGAAAGACTTCTATATTTAAAAAGAAAAATACCAGGAGTCTCATATATATATATATGGAACCGCAACTTGAGAACCTTAATTCAAGAAGGCTTTAATTTGGTAACTCGGCGAGAATGGGCTCTAAAATATGGTAACTCATAATATTAGGCTTACGGCCCTGTTCCTGGCCCTGGCCCTAACTCGGAATGGAAAATAAAGCTAAAATTTGACGATGATGTTGATTTCTATTTTAAGAATGATAGACAACTATTTGCATACCTAATTTGTATAAGACGTGTAAAGGAAAAATAAAGAGGTTCCATGTAGGGATGGCAATTTGCCCCACCCAAACCCATCCCCGTGGGGATCCGCCCCTATGGGTTAGGGTTTTACCCGTATAAACGGGGAACGGAGCGGGGTACGGAGAATACCCGAAAGTAGTGATGCGGGGATGGGGTGGGGATGGGATTCAAGGTCCCCACCCCATACCCGCCCCATACTATAACCTATTATATCTGATCGAGGAACTTCTTTGGAAGATAACGAAGAAGATCATGATGAGATGATTAGCATGGAGGAAGATGGTTAATAACGAGGAACTAAGAAGTAAAAATAATCATAATACTTAATTGTGGATCAATTGTTTCCTTTATTTTTCAGCTATAGTTGGTTATTATAAACTAAAATTTTTAAAATGCACTGCTTAGGTTAGTATCATTGTTTGAACCATTATAATTATTTTGTAAATAATAATAATTTACAAAATTTTAAATATTTATTATAATGTTATGGTAACCCATGGGAAACCCATCCCCTATGGGGATTTTCCAAACCCGTCCCCGCCCCATTCTTATGGGGAACGGGTAGGGGATGGGTTTTGGTTTTTTGAACGGGGATAGGGGATGGATTCAAGGTGCCCGCCCCATTGCCATCCCTAGTTCCATGTATTTTTTTTTCCTCCTTTCTTGGTTAGAATTTCTATAATAATTTCGTTACGTTTATGCTTTTAGAGAGGGCAAAGCCCAAATTCTAAATAAAAATGGATAATAAAAGATAAATAAATAGATTTAGGCTTTGTGAAATTTCGAATGGCTACCAGAGATAAATTAATAAATAGATTTAGGCTTAATTAAAGAAGTTTCGAATGGCGACGTTGGGACTATTATTCCCTCGATAAGGTAATTGACTCGGGATGACTATGATGAAAATCATTAAAAGAAAGAAAAGTTTAAAATAAAAAAAAAATGAGAAAAAAAAAATGAAAATAAAAATAAAAATGAAAGAAATAAAAATATTTGGTATATTCAAACGAACATTAGATTAGACTCGGATGATCCAAGGGGTACATCTTGCACAATCATGGGTTTACACTTTACACTAAGATTCATCCTCTGACTTTTTTTTTCTTGTTTTTTTTTTTCATTCTAACGTTGATCCAGCAATGCGGTTATATATCCTGGCCAAATTAGGGTATATCCAGATTAATTGGGGTATACAAAATTCAAATCCATCCAAGATAATGTGTTAAGGGGTGTTTAAAACATGTAAAAAGACCAAATTGCCCTGACTATGATTTTAGTCAGTCAACATATCACCAAACAACCATGCCGACCAAATTTCCTGACTATGATTTTTGTAATCGAACCATACATGATGAAATAAAGAAAAGAAAAGAAAAAAAACAACGAAAAATTAAAACGAAACAAAAAAATCAAGAAGAAACTGGAAATTGGTACCATATACTCGATTTGAACGGGGTACAAAAGCATACCAATTCTCAAAACCCGTATGATCCCAAATTGCTATGAACAGTCGTCAGGGTACCTATTTGTCGACCCTGCCGACTAGTAATTGTCGTTATCTTCCTAGGTTGAGTATCGCGACGAATTTTCATCTCCGAAAGTAACATTTACAGGGTGGTTACAGTATTCATCTTTATACCTTGCCGACTAGTGTTGCAGTAACTAAGGTCCACATGTTTTGAAAACTTGAACCTTGTCGACCAATAACTGCCATAAAACGATTTCTTCGTATACATTTTTGCTATTAGTTGGCATGGTTATTTTATCTGTAACCGTGACGACCCTGTTATAAGATTTTTAGTCGTTATAAGATTTTTAGTCGTTGGTGTTTGGAATTATCGACCCTTACGACTATAGTTTAGTCGGCAGGTTATGAAATTAATACCTTTCTGTGTATGTCAAAAATCATTTAGTCGGCATTAATTTTGTTATCAGCAGCATGCCGACTACTAATAGTCGTTATCTTCCAAATTTGTCGACCTTGCCGATTTTTCATACTTTCAGAACTGAAAGTGTTGATTCGTTCTGTAATTTTGAGTTTGAAATCACTCAATTTGACTAGCGCGGTTTCATTTCCGTTACAAAAAAAAAAATCTCAAAAAAAACAAAATCCTCAAAAAATCATAACACTTAATCCATGAGATCAATCCAAAAAAAACCTAATTTCAGAATTTTAATTCAACCAATTAATTAACCTAAATACTTTATTAGTGATACTTAAGCAAGGGTACATTAGGCATTTTGAAAGTAAATGGTTAAGATGTATTGTATTTTACTTTAAAATGACCCGGATTTTGTCTCATTAGGTATACCCCAACTAATCTTGGTATACCCCAATCCGTCCATGTTATAAATGTTTTATCAAATTACTGTATATAAATATTTTATCAAAATACTTTATATAAATGTTTTTTTTATCTGAATTCTTTTTTCATTTTAATGATATTTTGAGTCGAGGCTGCGCTTACTTTTCTCCGCAATCCTCGCACATGCCCATCATCCCATCGTGGTTCTCAAGAACTTTGAAGTTATAAGTTAGTAACATTAGATTTTACGTGTATAGTAAGACTATATTCTATAAAAGAACGATTTTTTCGCTTTAAAATTTTTCATGTTGAATATAAAATCGTACCAAGGAAATCAAATTAAATTAAGATAGAAAAATTAAATCTCGAAAACAACAAAATTTCAATAAGAAAAATAAAAACTATAACTTTAAATTATTTTCTAATAGGGATTTTATTCCATTTCCTTATTGGAAAATCATTTTTAAAAAACTTTCTTAGAAGGAAATTGAAGAAAAATGTTACTGTAAAACAGTAAATTAGGAAACGTGGTTTTTCTGTCTTCCTCTCTTACCCCATTCTCTCGGATTTTGTGGCTTGGAATAGAAATACAAATACCATATTAAGTTTTATACAGTTTTTCTCAAGGTTTTATAATTGCGTTATTTGGTTTTTGGTACTCGTGGTTGGACCAAGACCTGGGTTTGGTCTAACATTTTTCCAGCCTTTGCGTTTGGTACTTGGACCAGACGTTGACTAGTTATATGATGACGTGTCTAACTATTTGACTTGGTTTATTTTTTGTGCACCCCTTAAATAATTATGTATTTTAACAAACACCCCTAATTCATTCTCTTCTCACTGAACCAAGACGCTGCAACAAGGGTTACTGCCAGATGGGTATTTCCCAATGGTAGAGCTGTCGAAGCTTACAGAAAGAAAGATTCGTACAAGTTTGTGGGTTTTGTTTTGTGTCGGAAATGAAGGGAAGAAGAATGATCTCCCTGCCGTTGAAATCAGTGATGAAAGGAGAGGATTAGAGGCAACCTCTGAGTTCTGTTAGAAAAATTAGAAGATGGGTCTGTTCGAGTTTGAGACAAGGATCAGGATGGGTTTGCTTTGGCCTGGAAAGAGTTTGCTTATCGGAAGATCAGTTGAGAAAGTGAAGTCACTACTGTTGATTTGAGGGATGAAAGATGACTAGTTCATGAATGTTTTTGTGTTTGAGAAGATTTATGAGAATGGGTGTGTCTTTTTTTTTTTTAGATAACATAACTGATTTTATTAAGAATGAGAAGGCAGAGTCTGCTTGTGCAGTACAGAGTTTACCCATGGTGAGAAATCCATGAACAAAAAGTAGAAATCAGAGATTTGATATTACTAATAAGATGATTATTTTACCATCTTATTAACCTAAGATCAGACTGAATAGTCTTCACCACTAACTCTGCATAAGCTATAAGATGTATCTCCAAGATGTTTTGCTCCTTAATCCAACTCAGGGCCTCCAATATAGCCATGCATTCGGCAGCTTCAGGGTCAATCACTCCATCTGCATAGGATCCTTTGACTCCTGAGTAGGTACCTGTAGAAGAGATAAGCACAATACCAGTGCCAGCAGTGTTAGTAACATGGTCAAAGGAAGCATAAGTATAAACTGTAGATATATTAACAGGTAAGGGTACATGAATTTGAGCATGCTTGTGAAGAGTGCTTCAAAGACAAGGAAAAGTTTTGTAAGTGAAAGCGAATTCTAGATGCAGAAGAGAAAGAATTAAGGGTTTTATCCTCAAAGATGTGTTCACATCTTTTTTTCAATATTATCCAGCATCCCACCATCAAAGTAAGTTTCCATGTGTTCTGATCTTCTACACCATTTGCTTGTTGATTCTCAAACCAAGAAATCATCCATTCTTTTATATTGCCACAATTTTCTGAAACTCTGTCAATATTGATATTTAGATGCATCCAAACAGATCGTGCAAATCTACATTCAAGAAGGAGATGAAAGAGAGATTCTACGGGGCAGTTGCAGATATTACATTGAAACCCAATACTGCCGTTGTAACGAGTTGTCTTGTCATTCATCTGGAATATATCCTTGAGACACTTCCAAATGAAGAGTTTGATTCTGTGAGGGATCTTCATATTCCAGAAAGCTTTCCATACATCTTGAGGGACAGTATTCAGTGTTATCTGTTGACAAACAACATTTTCCACAAGTTTATTGTACGCACTTTTTACTGTGAATTGACCATCCTTTGTATGTCTCCATCTTATAATATCTTCTTCTTCCATATTAATGTGCATTCTTGTAATTTTGTCTAAAACCTCCGGAGAAAAAAGATCATGCAGTAAATTGACATTCCAAGACAAATTAATTGGATCTATGAGTTTAGAGACATACGTATAATTCCTGTGACTTGGACAAGAAGGAATTGGTTTATCAGGCAGATTGATAATCCAGTTTTCCTGCCAGATGCGAGTCTTCTTCCCATTTTTAATATCCATACACACATTACTTTGTAGTGTCTTGAGACCATCTTCAACACCTTTCCAAATCCAGGAAGAGTTATTCCTGTCATTTTGAATATGCAGAAATTCTTCATCTTTAGCATATTTAGCTTTTAACACTTTGGCACACAATAGATTAGATTGTGTGTTAATTCTCCAAGCCATTTTGGTAAGAAGAGCTTGATTCAACATATCAAGATCTCTAAAAGCTAATCTCCCAAATTCCTTTGGGATGCACATATTACTCCATGCAATTGGATTATTACCTCTATTGGACTTATAACCCCAGAAAAATTTCCTTTGCAAAGTATCCAGCTTCTTAATTATCTTTTTGGGATCTTAAAGGTGCTCATTTGATATAGGGGAACAACATTAAGAATAGCTTTCACCATAGTTCCTCTATCAGCTTGACACATTGTTTCACCTTGCCAAGTAGCAAGCCTCCTTTCAAAAGCAATGTTGATTTCTTCAAAAGACTTCACTTTAGATTTACCTATAAGAAGTGGATATCTATGACATGGTTGTCAAGTGGCCAAGTGAAGATGCGACACTGTGGCGCATTATCAGTGGCTTGGTCAAAGTGTCAGATATGCGTAGTGCATGTATGAGTTGCAACTAGATAATGGCAAGTGTCAAACAGGGTTTGGACATGGCCAATGACGCGAGATTAGTGTCAAGAGAGGCCGAATGAGTTTGGCAAGTAAACTGTATGCATGAGGTGTACAGGCATGCAATCAAGACTTGCATTAGCACACTTGCATCATTGGGAGAATGATGCTCAGTAGTGATGGCGCTACGTTGGATAGCAGACGCAATCATTGTAGCAAAGGCGAGATGACATGTGCCGGGCACATGACCTTGACGGTTTCAATTTGGTTACACGGAAGTTGAGTTACTTTATGCATAACTGAAGGCTAGGAATTGTTTGGCTAGTTTTAGAGTGTAGTGGCGTCAGTTGGCTGGTTGGATAACCGCTTTGGCATAAAGTAGATCCAGAATCGCTTTGCCGATTCTTGTACATAGCTTTTGTAAGGCTATATAAGCCTGATCTTGTGAAGGGATTGGGTAATCCGGAACAAGAAGAGTTTGTAACCCTAAGTGTGCAATAAATAAAAGTCTACGGCCTAGTTTAAAGCTAAGTTCTGTTGGTGCATTAATCCATTTGTTTTGGCTTACGTTTATGCATCAAGAGGAGTGTGTGTATTTGGTTGAAAGCTTGGAAGATTTGTGAGCAGAACCTCTATTTAGTATGGGCTGAATAGAGAATTAGTCAAGAAGTTGAAGTATTGGCTAAGTGCGAGTTGGCTGAAATTGCCGTGGAGCATAGTTGCCATTGTCAGAGTTGGTTTTACAATTGGGTGTTGCGAACCTGTGACAATATCCCAGGTACTTCTCATTGTTGTCCATGTTCTTTACACCAAGAATGTGACTAAGAGAGTTACAAAAAGAAGGATCCAAATTATTGCTAAATAAAATGGATGATTTTTCAAAGTTAATGACCTGACCAGATTGAGAACCAAAATCTTTAATAACTTGTAAGAGATTAGTAACACTGGTTAAATTGGCATGTGTAAAGATAAGGCAATCATCTGCAAAGAGTAGATGATTGATAGGAGGTGCACCTTTGGCTGCTTTAATTCCTGGAATTTCTTTTGCATGATGAGATGAAGTAAGAGTCCAAGAAAACCATTCCATTGCCATGATAAATAGATAGGGAGATAGAGGATCTCCCTGTCTAATACCTCTTGAAGGATTGAACTCAGCACAAGGAGAGCCGTTAAGAAGAACATAAAGAGAGGTTGTGCTAATGCATTGCTGAATAAGTTGGATCCATTTCCCACGGAAACCAAAACTTTTCGTAACTTTTAAGATGAAGCACCATTCAAGTCTGTCAAAAGCTTTTGACATATCTAATTTAAAAGCTAACCATCCACCTTCACCTTTCTTCTTCTTCTTCATGGAATGAATAAGTTCATGTGCTATGATAGTATTATCATTGATTAATCTTCTAGATACATATGCTGCTTGATAAGGTGAAATGATACGATCCATTAATGGCTTCATTCTTGAAACTAATATCTTAGAAACAATATTATAAGAAGTATTACACAAGTTGATTAAAGAGAACTCAATACAACAACAAACTAGAAGTCTCTGCTTTACTAGCTTCTCGCGTATCTGATGTTCAGCAAAATGCCTGAACCACAGGCTATGTAGATCTTCAATTTGTTCACGTTTTCGTCTTGCCGCTGCTAGGTCCAACCACTAATTCCCTGTGCCAATTTGCTGGATTATGTTAAGAAACGGAAAAAGAAGTTGATAATGGTTGCACAAAAATTCAAGTTGAGATTACAGAGAGCTATGGATGAGTTGCTTCCATTGATTTGGTAGCTAATGGCGCCCGGTTCAGAGAAGTTTAGAGTCTACAAGGGTTTATGAGTATTGAGTTTGATACAAGCGAGAAGGGCCAGTTGCAGCTGCGACTGAACTATCTCCTTGATGGCTAACCAGGGTCAATAGTTTTGTACAAGGGTCGTTGGAAATGGCCAGGACTTATATTAGAAGTTGAGATACAAATGAAATGGAATAGATTAAATGTAGTTAATTACTCCCAAACTCAGGTTGAATCTGTGATGATTTTGACCAAGAAATAAAGAGGAGAGAGAGAGATTTCTACTCATTCAATCGAGAGATAAATGAAGATCGTTTGGAGTAGGGGGCAATGGTTGAAGACGAGAAACAATTTGTAGAAGGTATCTCGTGTGTTGTTGCCATGGATGTGATTGTAGGATCAGAATATCGCAACATCAATACCTCGCGAGATCAATAAACGACAGCGTTGCGAAGGTATCGCAGATGAGTAATATAAATGACGCAATGAATAACGACAACCAAAATACGAGAAAGATATGAAGACCTAGCGAGATCTAGGAGGACTGCGAGATTATGTATTTGTACACTTGCGATATTTCGCAAGTCATTCCCGAAAATAAAGGACAGCTTAGCTGTCATCCACTATGTACTACCCTATATAAAGAGTTGAACAAATTTGTTGAGGGAGAGATCTTTTTCCGAGTGTTAGGAAAGTCATTAGGAGAGAGAAAGTTTGTGGTGATTGTAATTTCTTTAGTTCTTTTCCATTTTATCTTGTAAACATTCAAGGAATTAATCAATTAAAATCATAGTTGTTCATCTTCAATGGCTTAGTTGTGTGGATTCTTGTGAGGGGTGTAGTATAGGATTTCCTGCAACTACATATTGGCGCTAGAAACAGGGACGATTGAAGATAAGAGATTGGACATTGTCACTAAAATTGTTCAAATCAAGAGTATGATGGATAAATTGGAGAAAGCCAGAATCAAAGAGAGTAATGGAGAATTGGAATGTAATATGATTACAAAAACAATGGTTAATGAATTTCATGAAAGTATCAGAGGGAGAATACACAAAACAGATTTTGAAGGAAAGAAAATTATAACAGCAGAGAAGGCGTTACCCTTAAAAGAATGGGAAAAAGAAGATTATGTTCACAAGAAGAGAGATACCAAGAGAATTTAAGCCACACGACTCCACTAGTGATTACAATAAACGCAAGCAAGGAAGAAGGAAAACCAACAAAAACGGTGGAAGAATGGGCAATAAATAGAACTTTGGTGGACACAGGAGTTCGGTGAATATAATGTTTTATCATGCTTATAAAGAATTGGGGTACAAAATTGAAGAAATGACTTCCGCAACATATCATATCTATGGTTTCGGCAAATCTATAACAAAACCTAAAGGGGAGATAAAAATACGAATTTTGTTGGGAGAAATTGAAACACATCTGACGTTATGTGTAGTGGATATGGAATCACCATATACCATGTTGTTGGGAAGACCATGGATACATGCAATAAAAGGCGTAGCATCGACATTTCATCAATGTGTCAAATTTCCTATCCGAGTGGAATTGGCGAAATCGAGGAGATACCGATAAAGGAAGGATATATCATCAAATCGAAGTAAAACATTATGAAGAACAGGTGAAGAGGCGTAAAGATCGCAAGAAGATGGCAAAAGCACAGAAAAAGGAAGAAGAATTTAGAACTTACATGATAAGAGCAGAAGAAGGAAAAGGAATATATGGCGAAGAGAATGAACCTGGGAAGGAAGTAAAAGGACCAACGCCCATGGGAGAACCGAAGGCTAGCTACACTGCGGCAAAGCCAACAAAGGAAGTGAATATCGGAACTGAAGAAGAACCCAAGATGTTAAAAATTGGGACTAAAATGGAGGCAGATGAGGAAAGAAAGACTATTGATTTGTTGCGAGATTATAAAGACATTTTCACGTGGGATATGGATGAGATGCCTGGAATAGATCCATCTGTAGCGTGCCATAAATTAGAGATTGATAAAAATGCAAGACCATTCAAGCAGAGAATTAGAAAAATTGCAACAACATATCATCCTCAAATAGAAGAAGAGTTACATAAGATGCTTGATGCCGGAATTATTAGACAAGCAAAATATCCCGAATGGATAGCAAATATGGTCGTAGTCCCAAAGAAGAAAAAAGGGATAAGAATTTGCATAGATTTTACCGATCTAAACAAAGCTTGTCCAAAAGATAGTTTTCCTTTGCCAGATATTCCGCAAATGGTTGAGTCAGTGACAGGAAATGAAAGGATATCCTCTCTTGATGGATACAAGGGATACAATCAAATTCCTCATTTGAAGAAGACCAAGAGCATCTTGCCTTTTTCGCTCCAAGAGGATTATCTTGTTACACAAAATGCCATTTGGTCTGCATGAAATCTTTGGAGCAACATACCAAAGGATGGTAGAAAAAGTGTTCGAAAAATGGATACATAAAACACTAGAGGTATACGTGGATGACATGTTAATAAAAAGTAAATAAGCAAAAGATCATGTACGGGATTTGAAGGAAATTTTTGAACAAATGAGACATTTTAAAATCAAAGTAAATCCGGAAAAATGTACCTTTGGGGTGGCATCTGGAAAAATTTTAAGATACATTGTGTCAAAAGAAGGAATACAAGTCGATCCAGAGAAAGTACAAGCAATTCGCGATATGCCGACACCATCAACAATGAAAGATGTACAAAAATTAAATGGACTATTAGCTTCGCTAGGAAGATTCATCTCGCGATCATCTGATAAGTGCAAGCATTTTTTCAACATACTTAAAAAGGGAGCGAAATTTAGATGGACAGATGAATGTGAAAAAGCGTTACAAGGAATAAAAGAACATTTAATGGATATATCAATCTTACAAAAAGCAGAGCCAGTGGAAGAATTACTAATTTACCTTGCGACAACCTCGCATGCACTAAGCGCAGATAAGACACGCGAATGGACGCAGAGTGGAAAAGCCAATCTATTACATCAGCAAAACATTCAATGCCGCGGAGAAAAATTATTCAAAAATTGGAAAATTAATTTTGGCATTAGTTTACGCAACATTTAAACTTCGCATCTACTTCGAAGCACACACAGTTAAGGTAATGACAAAAGTACCAATTGAGTCAGTAATGAAAAATTCAAAAAGGTCAGGAAGGGTTGAAAGATGGAATGCTCAAGTAAGTCATTGCAAACTCAAATATGAAATATTATCCTCACCCAAATCACAAGTTGTTGCGAGACTTTTTAGCGAGAAATTTCCATTGGAAGAGGATGAAGCGAGTGGAAGAAATGATGGATATAGAAGAAGAACATGGAAATCCAAGGGATTTATTAACCGAGCCAAACATATGGGAAATATTGGTAGATGGATCGTCAAATGGAGAAGGTAACAGGTGGGATCATTGTAATTTCTTGAGAAGGCAATAAAATGGCTTTTTCTTTCAGATTGGAATTTGCATCTACCAACAATGAAACGGAATATGAAGCTATAATACATGCTTTGCGATTCGCAATAGAAATGAAGTTGGAGAATATGAGGGTCACAAATGATTCCCAATTAGCTATTCGCCAGATAAAAGAAGAATATACTACAAATGAACCATCCTTGAAAAAATACAAAAAACTTGTTGAAGAATTGTCAGCGAAGATACCAAAAATAAAATGGAGACACATATCAAGAAGAGACAATAGACTCGCGGATGCGTTTGCTTTTATATCAAGTATGATGACAGATCCAACTGCGAGATGCATAAAAATATAGACACTTCTATCACCGTCAATCGACAAAGAGGAAGAGGAAGAAGCAGAAGTAATCCTCATAGAAGATGGAACACAAAGACCCTATTGCGAAGATTGGAGAACAGAACTTCATGCTTATCTAATGAAAGGAGAAACACCAAGAAATAGATTAGAGATGCAAAAATTAAAAAGTCGTGCAACAAATTATGAATTAAGAGACGGGGTATTGTACCGAAGATCCTTTAATGGACCCTCGCTTAGATGTTTAACACAAAAGGAAGGAGAAGCGGTGTTAAAAAATGTTACACGGTGGGGATCTTTGGCAATCACGGTGGCGGAAGATCTTTAGCACATAAGGCGAAAATGCAAGGCTATTATTGGCCATATATGCATGAATATGCGAAACAAATATCAAGACGTTGCGAAGATTGTCAAAGGCACGGTAAGAAAATACATACACCAGGAGCACCATTAACCTCTTCAACAAGTGTATGGCCTTTTGGAAAGTGGGGGTTAGATATTGTAGGACCTTTTTTACAGTGCAGGCGAGAGGAGATATCCGATTGTCGCTATAGATTATTTCACAAAGTGGGCGAAGTAAAAGCGAGACAACACATTCGCGATAAAGATATTTTTACCTTCATATTCGAAAACATATTATGCAGATTTGGAATTCCAGCACAGTTGGTATCTGACAATGGGAAACAGTTTGAGGGACAAAATATAGAATTGCTACTTAATGCATTTCAAATAAAATGTGGGAAATGAACTCCTTTATACCCGCAGGCCAATGGACAGGCGGAAGCAATAAAAAAAACAATCGCAGATATACTGAAGAAGAAGTTAAAAGGACATAATAAGGCATGGTGTGAACAAGTGCATAATGCAGTATGGGCTTACAATACAACAAGGCGAGAAGCAACGTGAATGTCACCATTTTGTCTAACATATGGAGTTGAAGCCTGTACTTCGACGAAGTTATTATTCCAACAACAAAGAGAGAAGTTTGGGAGAAAAATCTTAGTGCGGGTAACATTTTGGTTAAATTAGATGAATTAGAGAAAAAGAGAAAGAGCACTACAAAGATATGGAGAATTATCAGCGAAGATTAGCCAGAGAATATAACAAACGTGTCAAGACACGCGGATTTCAACCAGGTGATATGGTATTGAGAGAAACACCAGTATATCAGCGAGAAAGTGGTGGCAAGTTGGCGAAAAAGTGGGATGGACCTTATATCATCAAGGAGATAGTTGGAACAAGGCATATAGATTAATGGATCCTGAGGGCAAAGATGTGGGCCAAAGATTGGATAGAATAGTGGAATAGATTATATCTCAAGAAATATTACCCATAGAAGATGGAAGGGAAAGAATAGGTTGCGAAATATTGAATGGATGAAATGAAATGAATTCATATGAAAAGTTCTTGCGACAGATTGATTGCGAAATTGCATAAAATAAAGAAAGAATGTGCGAATATCTCGCAAATAAAATAACAAGAGATAATCAAAAATGAATGATTTATACGAATGGGACGAACCTTTATGGCGTACACCCTAGTTCGCGAATGATATTTCGTAAGAGGCAAATGTAAGACCTAAAGTGCGTCATATAAGGGGGTATCTCTTGACATGGCTCAGGGAAAAGGTTACACCGCCCCTGGAACCTGAGTCATGAAAATTTGGGGTCAATAAAGTCCATTCGGGAGAGATACCTTGGATTTCCAACTATATAAGGTTATACCCTGGTTGGACGACCGAGGGTCTCTTCCAAGGAGTTAGTGTATGACCAAGGCGCCGAGGTACACGGTTGAGCCAAGAGTGCCTGGGCATTTGAAGTGTCTCGGCCATTCTTGGCAAGTCTTGGCACATCCGCACTCGGCCCGAAGAAAACTCCACTTAGGGTGTGATCTCGTAACCATAAGCCATATAGGTATAAGGGATAAGAGGCTGCGAAAACAACTTGGTTGTTGTTAAGACCGGATGGGAGGAGCTAGTCTTGTATGGCCGATGTACGCCTCCTTGAAGGGTCAACCAGGGAGATGATAAGGGCGGCACCCTCCATTAGGGAGCTGATAAGTGTCTTAAGACACTAATGTCATGAGGCTCTATTTTCGCAAGAAAATTTAGGCTTGTCATATTTGTGCGATGATCCTGAAGAGGCAATAATACTAACGCGAGGTTAATACGAGATCAATGGGTCTTTACATGAAAGTGTAAAGACGTCCTGCGATTTCGTCGCAAGACGACAATGTCATGGGGCTTTAAGTTCGAGAGAATTTTTTAGGCCTGTCATATTGCTGCAACAAAAACATCCTGCAGAGGCAACAATACTAAAGAAATGATAAGGAAAGATCAATGGGTCATTACATGAAAATGTAAAGACGTCCTACGATTTTGTCGCAATGAGGGGTGGCAAAATAAGACCTTTAACTAGGAAGGAAAAATAAGACCACACAAGAGCAATGATAAGGCAAGATCAATGGGTCCTTACATGAAAATGTAAAGACGTCCTGCGATCTTGTCGCAATGATGAATTTCAACATAAATGAAGATAATGGAAAACAAAATAGTAATTATTAAATATCAAGAATTATACTCGTTGCAAGAAAGAGTAATAATAAGCAGATGAACACATATAAAAGATGATTGAAGTACGTAAAGAAGTAACAGTACAAGAACAAAAGTTACAAGAGAAAGTCAATTCTCAAATATCAGTTTTTCACGGAAGGAGATCTTTGGATTTTCTTCAAAGAACTTTATCCATATTTTCGCCAGTTATTATATTTCCACCAGATCCTCCTTCACCCAGATCATCGTTGACAGCTTTACTGGGAGGGAGTGTCTCTTCATTTGCGAACTCTTCACCACTATTGTAGTCATAATCGCTGTCAGGAGGGTTAGGAACTTCATCATCGCTTACTGATGTGACTCAATAATGTTGTAGAAAGTGGTAGTAAGGTTGTCGTTCACTCGGACTTGATGAAATCGATCTTAGGGCTTAATAAAGAAAAATAATAAAAATACAGAATATATACAATTTATGTCACAAGACGGAGAGAGTTACTGGGATTCGGATTCCGCCAAACTCATAACAAAAGGTTCAAATATTAATTCTTTTAACAATTATAGCTCAACAAATAAAAACATGGACTCTTATTTTTGCCAAAGTTGATTCTCAAAATATTAGTTATAAATCGTAAGCATGGGACATCAAACATTTAAGCAAGCATGACCCATCTAATAAAATAATAACTAATTTTATCAAATCATAATTCAATTTTTAATCAGTGCAAAGTCATAAAAAGAATTAATTAAAATTACCCATGTATGAAGTTCGTCTTCCTCCGTCGTCCCAGTGATGGGTTATAGCTCATCATGTTGGAAACACGCTCAAAATCCATTTTTATTGCTCAAAAGAGGTTTACAAATGATGCACAAAAGGAGAAATGATAAAAACCGGGTTTGCAACAGTTATAGGTGTTGCAAACTCTGTTACAGACTACGATAGATATGAAGTGCACAGCATATTACGACAGTCTGCGACCCACGCTCGGTAGTCCTTTTCACCGTTGAAAAGGACTGTCTTTGAGAGTCTGTTCTTCACGTTCTTCACAGATGCAGCAGCAGAACTCGATTCTCTGAAACTTGATTTTCCGGCTCTTGTAGCGTACCAAATCCTCCCAAACTCTCCGTACACCTTCCCTGAGTCCCAGTGATCCTTTTTATACTCGAAAGCGACAAAATATCACATTATAATTGCGTATAATCCTCCCATCACTCGGTGTTTAAAGAAAATATTTTCTTTCCCTGTTTTACTTCTACACGGCACGATGATGTAAATACGTGCTGAAGCTTCCTTAATTCATTCCTACACGTTTTTTAAGTGACCAAACACGAGCAAAACTCGTCCAAACACGCTGTAATCCGTGAATATCTCTCCCGTAGCCGTGCTCTCTGTTTTTCTTCTCGCGACAATTCCAGCCAAATTGAGACGACCAGTCGACCCACACCAGCCCTGTTAGGCCCATAGGAAGATACCCAATCAATTCCAGCCATTGAGTCTCCTTCTAACTCGTCCAAAAATCCGACCAAAATCTGCCAGGCGTGACATATTTTTTTCCCGCCAAAATCCAGTTTTTGAAAGGTTGAAGAAGGTGCCCCTTATCCTGTTCTGGGGTGCGAATAGCAGGTGCCTCCTTGGGGTGCCCCTTAGTAATTGGGTTACCCCTTATCCAAAGACGAGAGTCCGAATAACACTTGTCCTCCGGGGGTGTTCCGCGCAACTTTTCGAGCCGATTTTTCCAAAAAATATTTATTTCCAAAAATACCTAAAAATACATAAAAACACAATATTAGTACAAAAATCGAGTTCCAACAATACCAACAGTGAGGACAATTCAGACACAAAAAATGTGTCTATCACTTACTTCCAGGGGTTCGATAGATACAGGATCAAGAGATTTAGATAGTAAAACATCATTCACAATAACTTCGGCTTTAAGATGAAATTGACGAATGAGTGCTTTCTGATAATTTCTACTCTCTATATCTTTACAAATGGACATATAATCGAATCTTCTTTCGCACGATCGCGAGAGCGAGCAAGGGAAGCGGCGAGTATTCCATTTTCTTTGCGAATTTTTGAATAGTCGATTTTAGAGTGGCAATAGAGGAATGAAGATTTTTCAGAATCCCAAAAGAAAAGAACATAGAAAATCATTCAGATTTTTGGAATTCGCAAGGAAAATATCACAAAATAATAAATAAATGGATTAAGGTAGTCAAATAATATGACTACCTTTCTTTTGCGAGGTAAGATATTGGATTAAAGCCGAACAACTATTCTCCAAGTGATCCATGGCATTGTCAAAATTATCTTCAATTAAACCTTTCAGTCGAGATCGCAAGCTTTTTTCGTTTGAAACAAGTAAGGCATTTTCTTTCGCAAGTGAAGAATTGGACTTTTCTAACTTGGAACATTGATCCTTGAATTGGTTTGCCTTTACACTTAAGATTATTCTACCCTGGATAAGTTTATCCTTCTCGGCAGTAACTTCTTCGAGTTGATTTCTCAGCGAACAAAGAGATCGTTCTTGTTCTTTACATATTTTTTGACAAACATCATCTTTCGTTGCGAGTAAATCGCCACCTTGTTTAACGAGTAGTTCGCTTCTCTTGAGAAAGGATTCCATTCTCATCCGATAAAGTTTCCAACTCCAAATTAGCTTTAGTCAAAGAGTAAGAGAGGCGAGATAATTCATTACTTAATGAGCCTTGTTTCGAACTAAGTCAAGCATTTTCTTTAGAAAGATTATCTATTTGATCAACAAAATATGTATGAAGATTATCTAATTGGTTATATTGCTCCATCCAAGCATATCTATCCATTCGAGCTTCTTGAAAGAGATTCCAACCGATATATCTCCATTTTTCGTCGGTTTAAAGCTTGAAGGGCGAACAAGGGCTTGAGGTCAAAAAAAATAAAAAAAATAAATAAATAAATAAAATAAAATACAAAGGTAAGATTGTACCTTTCAAATCACGATCCAGCGAAACATTTTGAAGTTTTTGATTCTCAAGTTGGAGAATATTACACTTTGCAGTCATAGCTTGGAGATTATTCTTCAAAATATTAATTTCTTGTTCCAAAGATGTTTGCGAAATTCTATCGGAGCCAAGGTATTTGCTCAAAACCTCGCAGACATTAGATTTGATAGGGTCAATAGAAGTCTTCTTGGCATCGTTCACAATATCTGATAGAACTTTGAAGGCCACGTCTATTCCTTCCAAATTTTCCTTAGTAAGAGGGATTTGCTCAGATAAGGAAGTTACGACGATAGAAGAAGGAAGAGATGAGTCATTTTTTGTTAAAGGAATATCATGAGAAGAGGAAGTCTCATGAAGATCAATGACTGGGGAAACGGTAGAGGCATTGACAATGGGAGAAGAAATGGGCTCATTCGCAACCTGGATGTTATGAGGGATTTGATCTATGAATAATTGCATAGGAGAAAGATCATCAACAAATATTTTCGCAGGTAGAAACAAGATAGGTTTATCTTGCGAAGATTTCGCAGAGGAGTTGTAAGTTTGAATGTAGGAAAGGAAACAAAGAAGTGCAACGGGTTTAGAACGGCGAGGTTTCTTGGGGGACCTATCAACATTTTTGTCATCCTCGCGAATTACAAGTTAAATAAGAAACAGAGGCAACAATATTATTATTAAAAGAGTAAATGTTTCTTAAGTACCTTGCTATTCGTGAGCTTTCTTTTAGTGACAAGTGGTTTTCGGTTGCGAGCCCACGGAGATAGTAGGGTTCACAATGGTGAACTTGGTGTTAGATTTGTTCTTGCTAAAACAAAAACAACAGAGGTAATCATTAAAAGAAGAAAACAGTATCAAAACAAAACAACTTCAATAAGAGAGATCAATCACAAAGTGATCAAATTCAGCAAAATTAACAAACCTTGATGGCTCCATAGAAACAATAGCAGAAAAAGAAAGATGAGAACAGTAGCAGAAGAATAATAGCAGAAAAATGATGAAGAAGACGATGAAGAAAAACAGCAGTAAAAAGTTGCAGACGATGAAGAAGACGAAGTAAAAGAAAAGAAATACTTTCATAAGGAATTCCCTTTAAATAGACAAGAAAAGAGTAACCGGATAACATTAAATGTGCCTAGGTAAAAAGGGAAAATTTTAGACACGTGTAAACAAGTCATCCCTAATCCACGGAATCTTGTCGGCAAAAATTGATGAAAAACAAGCGATTGCGGCATTTTAAAAATCTTTGGTTCTCATGACATTCTCTTCTTCGCAGAGAAGACATGAGAAGAGGCAAGATGTAGGATCAGAATATCGCAACATCAATACCTCGCGAGATCAATAAACGACAACGTTGCGAAGGTATCGCAGATGAGTAATATAAATGACGCAATGAATAACGACATGCCAAAATACGAGAAAGATATGAAGACCTAGCGAGATCTAGGAGGACTGCGAGATTATGTATTTGTACACTTGCGATATTTCGCAAGTCATTCCGAAAAATAAAGGAAAACTTAGTTTGTCATCCACTATGTACTACCCTATATAAAGAGTTGAACAAATTTGTTGAGGGAGAGATCTCTTTCCGAGTGTTAGGCAAGTCATTAGAGAGAGAAAGTTTGTGGTGATTGTAATTTCTTTAGTTCTTTTCCATTTTATCTTGTAAACATTCAAGGAATTAATCAATAAAAATCATAGTTGTTCATCTTCAATGGCTTAGTTGTGTGGATTCTTGTGAGGGGTGTAGTGTAGGATTTCCTGCAACTACAGTGATGAAGTCAGAGAATGGATTTTGTTCAATCTATAAAGTGATGGATGATGCTGAATCATTTGTGGAAGACTTGTTGCTACTGCTGCTGCTTGTAGATTATGGTATCGATTCAGAGTTGTTAAAAGGAAGAAGAATGAATTATGTGTGTTTGTTAAAATACATAATTATTTAAGGGGTGCACAAAAAATAAACCAAGTCAATTAGTTAGACACATCATCATATATATATAACTAGTCAACGCGGGTCAACGTCTGGTCCAAGTACCAAACAAAAAGGATGGACAAATGTTAGACCAAACCCAGGTCTTGGTCAAAACCTGGGTACCCAAAACCAAATAACCCTTTATAATTTGCTCATATATCATTTAAAGTTTCAAGACATAAAATAAAATAAAATCTACATTCAAAGTTCTAATAGTTTTCCTCAAAAAAAAAATAGAAAAAAAAAATTGAACTGAAAAAAAACTGGTCGGATTGGGGTATACCCAAATTTAAGTAGACCTAGAAACAAGGTTAAGGGGTAACCAAAAGTAAAGTTACGAAATACCCTTTACAATTATAATTTAAACTCAGCCTATTCATCTTCTCATAATCCTCTACTCAACCGAACGATTAGTTGGTCCCTTTCATATCTCTTTCCGTTCCTCTCCATCATTCAAACAAAAATAAACTTGTCGATTAAATGACGAGATTGGGAAAGTAAGTGATTAAATAAACTCATTTCAGTATTTCAATTTGTTTTTTGCATGTCAAATTAGTTCAAAAAATTCGAAATTCTGAAGTTGCAGTTATGTGGTTGTTAGGGTATCTGTTCGACGACCCTGACAACTTTTTATGTTTTGTTTTAGTCGTTATCTTCCAAAGTTGAATATCGTGAAGACTTTTTATTTATGGAAGTGACATTTTACTGGGTCGTCATGATATTCAACCTAATACCTTGACGACTACTAAAATTGTTGTATTATTAGTCGCCAGGGTTTGAAAATCCTAACCTTCCGACTAATCACATTCAGAAGTAAATTTTCTTGTGTACTATTTAATTATTGGTCGTCACCTTATTGGAATAATACCTTGACGACTAAGTGTTAGTCGTCAATTTGTAGGTTATCGACCATGCCGACTAAGTGTTGGTCGTCAATTTGTAGATTATCAACTATGCCGACTAATAGCTCACTGAAACATGGTTTTCCTATGTTTAGAATGGTTTTTAGTCGATATGATTTGTATGACGACTAAAGTTTGGTCGTCCCCTTACAGTTTTCGACCCTGACGACTAAGCTCATAAGATATTAGTCGTTATCTTCTTGTTTTGTTGAGCATGCCGACTTTTCATACTTTCAGTTCTGAAAGTGTAATTTGGCGAATGAAACCATTAAACAGCTTTGCAATCCCCTTTTTTTAAAAGTGTTTGGCTTGTGTGGTTACCTTTTCGTTATAAAAAAAAAATCTCAAAACAAATTTTTTTTCTCAAAAATCCTCCCACATGATCCATAAGTTCAATCTAACGAAAACATAATTTCATAACTTTTAGTTCAATAATTGAGTTAATCATTATTGCTAATTAAACAAGAGCAGATTTTCCATTTTTAAAAAGATATGGTCAAGGGGCTTTGGGTTTTATTTCCTAATAACCTTAGTTTGTCTTATTTAGTATACCCCAATCTCTCAAGTGAAAAGAATTCGTACATTTGTTATTTTCAAGCATCAACACACTTAAGGGAAGAAAATAAAACAATGTATGCTAGCGAACCATGCAGGTCAACAAATCCCACCACCAACCAACCAACCAAATGGGCACCCTATTCCACAACGACTACGAGTCCAAGATCAATCTAGTTACATTATATTTCATGGACAATATGGGATAAATTGGGATATCTTACCAATTGAGGGATATTTTTGTTGTAGACCAATTATCTAGCTTCATGACTAAGCTAAAGTGTCGTTTATTATAGATTTGTTATAGAATGACGGTTTTTTTCTACTAAAAAATAGTTTAAATTTTTAGTTTTTATTGTTCTTATTGAAATTTTGTTGTTTTCAATAAAGGGTTGCTAGTCATTATAATGAACAAATCAGGCTTCCCATACTTTTGCACCAGTGTCATTGCATCCTGATATCGCTGGTACATATCACGGGGACTGCCCATATGTTACCATGAAGGAAACACTATCCTTTGACCAAGATTCTTAGAGCATATCCTATGGGTAGTCTCCAAATGGAGGAAAAAGTTTGATCTATTGTCTAGAGCCGTTGGATGGGTCGATCCATGGTGGTGGTTGTTGAGTGGAGTTTTTTTACCCAAGGGCAAAAATGCAATTTTCATTAAAAACCACCACCACCATTGGATTCACCCATCCAACGGCTCTAGCAGCGCTAGATCAAAAATGATCTAGCGCTGCTAGATCAAAATCGTTTCCAAATGAGACTAACTCGCTCAAATGAACGACCACTCAATCAAACGAACGAGAGAACCCACTATGAGCAAATACAAAAAAAGACACTACACGGGAGACTGTCTCCCGTGCAATAAAAAAAATTGGGATTTTGATCAGACGGGGGACTGTCCCCCGTCCAAAAAAAAAAAAAAAAATCCAAACGGGGGACTGTTTCCCGTCCAAAAGAAAATAAAAATAAAAATATCCAAACGGGGGACTGTCTCCCGTTTGGAACAAAAAACTTCTAAAACGGGGGACTGTCCCCCGTTTGGTGCAAATTTTTTGCTACACGGAGACAGGTCCCGTGTAGCCCCCTATTTTTTTCTGACGGGGACTGTCCCCCGTCTAGTGTGACACTCCCGACCACTCGCTCGATCGAACGAGTGCATGATAGTCTTTGGCTGAAAAGGGACCAAAACACTACCCATAAAAGACTCTAATTTGGTCTAATTGGTAGTGCCCTCCTTCATTTGAAAGAGTGACACTACCCATAGGATTTGCTCTTAGTCATGAAGAAAAAAAAATCAGATTTTAAGGAGGTACTTTCCTTTAACTGTTTGTCGTTAAAACAATCAAAGATCACAATTTCCTTTAGCCAAAAAAATTCAGGATTGCTAATGGGGTGCCAGGATTGGTGGGGGTGTACCAAGTCAAGGCAAAAACTATTTTATCCTATATAAAAACTGTTTTGTCTTATTATAATTTTGGTACCCCTCACTAATCTTGGCACCCCCTTAGCAGCCTTGAAAAACCTACGAAGAAACTGCAAATTTCATTTTCTACGATAACTTTTCACATGATATTGTAAATTGGGTTGACAGTGACAATAACAACAGTGTAATGCTTCGATTCTTAAAAAGATTTTTATTGAAAAATGCGCAATTGAGATTTGCCCGATTTGCTTAAACCGTAATTATAGTCTTTATTATAATTAATTATCAATTAGGTTAACCCCTTAACCAAAGTTAAGTTAAACACTGACTTTACTCTTTCTTTCTCTCCAAACAGAAAATATCTGCCATTTTTCTTAACAAAAACACTTCACAGATTCACTCACCAACCAAACTCTCCTCCACTGTAAACTCTTCCTCTTCTCTGTCAATGAAACCCTAGTCTCTGTAATTTCTGTGTAAATGAAGACTTCTTCTTTTTCTTTATTCATTACAGTTCTTTGCTTCACTTCTTCTGTTATTGCTGCTGAAGTAACCGAGTTGGATCGGATTGATTCAAACAATGGGAATACTACAGCTTATAATAAGACATTGTCTGATTTGAAAACCAGACAAGATAGTTTTGCTGGTATGATTGATCGAGCTTTGGAAAAGGAATTCCCTGATAATGAGCAATCTGGAGGAGGTACGTTTTTTCTTTCTTTTTGAATGTTTTAAGAATCTTTGAATTAGGGCTTTCAATTGGAGTTGAAATTAGTTGTTGCACATCAATTTGAGGGAAAATAAGGTCAGTTTTTGATACTCTTGGTTGTGATCTGATTTAAAGTAGTTGATAGCTTTAGTAATGTCTCGGTTTCAGAGTTAGGTTATACAAATACTTCAGTTTCATAGGAAGCTGAATTAAGATTTGATTATGATTCGGCGATTTGAACATCAACAGATGCAAAAATGTTGAGAATTTTACTCCCTTTGTGCCTCCTTATTGTAGAACGTTTAGTGCAAAGTACAAACAAATCAAACATTTGATACCCATGGATGTAAAAGTATTTTATCTTGAATGTATTGTGGGAAATCTTGATGTATACCTAGTGGAGTAGAGGCATTATGGTTTTGAGTGATTTGGAAATTACAATGTGTGCGCTGCAAATGGTTTTAACAAAAAGATGATGCTATAAACAAGTTAGAAAGGGTAAAATGTGAGGGTGATCGTGGCAATGAGACGGCTAAAGTCAGTCATTTCTTAGCTGTTTAGGTACCACATTTCTACTATTATAGGATGGCTATTGAATGGATCCTAAATGACTTAGTTTAGTCGTCTCCATGTCATGGCCGTCTACGCCATTTCCACCTTTGATCTATTTTACCCCTGTTAAGCACAACAACCACGTGTGGTGCATGTGTAGAAACTCCACACTATCATAGTAGAGATGATTTAAATGAAGTTATTAATACTCAAATGTGGTGAGTAAATTGTAGAAGTTTTTAAAAGGTTGTATTGGAGAACATGGAACCACAATAACATTTTGTCTTTTGGTGATCTGGCAGAAACTGATGCTGGTAGCTTCAACAATACTGTTGCTGGAGACAAGGTTGGTGAATGTTTATAATAAACTTGGTGTGTGCATGGACATGGGGTGTATCATTTATATTTGAAGTTAACCACGAGATAATAATTGACTAGACTGTTTAGAAGCTTAGCTGTTAAAATCATCTCAATGCAATGAACATAGGACATGAAAGAAACCTGGTAAAATGTCTGACATGAAAATCGGCAAACGAGATATAGTTATGTCTGTCTTCAATTGTATACATCTTGTACATGTCACCAAACGAGTTCATATAGGAACAGTGCTTTTAGTTATTTTGTTCAGGCTGGAACCCTATCAAAGCTTGCACTTGATCTTTACTCCTGAAAACTGTGAAGTGTTAAACACAAGGCTGGCTTGTCTAGAATATATTTATCTTTATCAGCTAAATTAAATATCATGGCACGTCTCTTTTCCTGAAGGATCTGATAAAGGATCCTTTTTGGAATACAGGGTATACTTTACAACGAAGCAAGGCTTTAAAAACTTAGTATTTCTGGAATGAATTGATGGCAAATTTGGTCAGATGGTGATTATAACTATTAATTTAATTTATCCAACGTTACATTGTCTCAACTAGTTTTACATGAACAGCGAAATAAGATGTACTCTAAGTCAATTAATTGTCTGCAGTACTAGTATTTTTTCATCCTTGCGAGCTTCAAAATTTATGAATGTGTTTGGAAAGTAACTAATAGGGTACCACTAGACTTCCAACATATGGAATTATGTCTATGTTATCATTATATTGTGAGACTTCTTCCTTGGGCAGAACAAAGAAATCTATTCTTGCTTTTGTTGAAAAATATCTTTCACCACATAAATTAGATACTGCCATGACATATACGTTCTTGAACTCAGGACCTCAGATATGGATGTATGCCTTTTAGTTTTACAGCTGGAATATCCAATGCTTGGTTCCAACGAACCTCTTCACTGAGGTGCAAAATGTACTACACCTAAAGAATAGGATTCGTTTAGAGGAATGTCTCTGGTATTCCTGTATTTTTCAAATCTTCATTTATCTCTGTCTTTCACTTTCCTATTTGAGTTTATGTGTGGACGTATTCAATTCTTATTCCTCCACTGCGTAATATCTTCTTTGTATTTTTGTTTTGTTCATCAGGCAGTTTTGGAAACTGTAGCTAGAGTTAACCACAAGAAAAATGAGACTAAGGAAAAGTATATGCTTCTATCATATGATTAAATTTCTTCTTCCTATTTTTTAGCACAGAGAGAAGATGGATTCGAGTGGAAGAAGCTTCTGTCTTGCTATCTCAAGTTTAAGTTTCTCACTGTTTTTCGTCTTGTTTTAGGTCTTTCCAACTACATGATGTTTTCAACAATGAGAACCGAGAGGAAGATACCCCAACTTTAATAGATTCTAAGGTATTTTTTTCGATGACATTGGGGACTCTCACATGACTGGACACTTAGTTAGTGCATTTAACATTTAATAGATAGCAGTGCAACTTTAAGTTATCTTTCTGCTTAGATGCGACACAGAAATGAAGTTGTATTCACGCATTAATTTTTGTTCTTTCAGAGCAATGTATTCATTATATCTAATACCAAATCAAAGTACCCGGTTCTACAGTTGGATTTAAGGTAACCTTATTAAGTTGTTAATATGATATATAAAACATATATTTTACCTGCTTACACTAATTGTTACTTCCAAATTTCTGCAATTCCAGGTTGATCTCGGATCTAGTAATCGTTTTTGTATCTGCAACTTGTGGGGGCATCGCTTTTGCTTTTGCTGGACAACCGGTCTGTACACACTTTACTGCCCTACTTCTCTTTGATACACAGCGGATCACCTTTTCTCTTTTTAAATGCCAAGTTCCAACCATTAATATTTAGTTTCCAGGCCAATTTTTTGGGTTTTATCTTGATCGTTTCTAAACCCTTGCAGGTCATTACTGGATATTTGTTAGCAGGCTCTGTTATTGGACCTGGAGGCTTGAGCTTTATTAGTGAAATGGTGCAAGTATGTTCTGTTTCATTGTCTTTTATTTTTGTACTGTATAAACAAGTACATAATTTTTTAGTACATAAAGCAACTTCATCAAGAATATAGTGCTTCCCCCAGATTTTAATGTAAAGCACCTTCGAATTCACCATAATATTAGGATCTGGTGCTTATATCAAATATTTTAGACTATCAGTACCCATCCCCAAAATTCTGCCATGTAGCAACGTGAGATATGGTGTTACGTTAGTTACTACCTTCATTCCGTTGTTGCAGTATCCCTGTGATGTACCTATTGTACCCTGCTAGTGGATAACTGTTTTCTCTGACTCTGAACTCCTCATTTGCCTAACCATGTGATCTATAAGGATGTGCTGTACAACTTCACTGCTGCCTGTTGACCAAGTATTTGTCAGTGTCTTCCATTGTCGCAGCTTCTTTTGTCATAATGAGTTCATAAATTTGTCAAGAAAACGTTCAGTTTCGGACTTCCTGAATCACTTGTTATCATCCACCCCTCAAGAACTAACCAAAGGATTCTCTGTGATTTAGCTCTTTCGTGTTAGAAGTGGTTGAGTGAATGTAAAATATGCTGACCTGAACTAGTTACCTCTTGTTTGTAGTAAAGGTGTTTCCTGTTTTTGTGAGTTTCTTATAAGTTATAAGAGTTCACTTGTACTTACTTTTGTCAAAAACAAAAATAACTAAATAAACTTACTTTTGTCCTTTTAGGTTGAAACGGTTGCTCAGTTTGGTGTGATTTTTCTTCTTTTTGCATTAGGCCTGGAGTTCTCCACGGCAAAGGTATGTATATTTCCACGTGCCTTGCTTTTTGTAGATTTTGAAACTCTTCGATTTATGTTTACAAAATGTCTTCCTTCATATTTGCAGCTTCGAGTTGTGAGATCTGTCGCTGTTCTTGGAGGCCTGCTACAAATTTTTCTATTTACAAGCTTATGTGGCCTTTCAGCCTCGGTATGTCAAGTACAATCATGAACCATTGCAGAATGTTTAACGGGATGTTCCTTTAGAGGAATTCTTTGAGCTGCATAGAATATTTTTGTGCATCTTGATTGGAATGAGATAAAAGGCTATTTCATTCCTTCTCGACTCCCTGTGCTTATTGCAATTTGTCGTCTAGGCATGGCCAAATTTTCTATGTCATTTTTAATGTCCGTCATAACTCCAGTGTCAGGAATGGTTGAATAATTAGGGTATGCTATCTGTATGTGTGTTCTATTCTATTTGCTAAAGTACTGATGTATAGTTCTGCTTTCTGCAGTTATGCGGTGGTAATATCTCAGAGGGAATATTTATTGGCGTGTTCCTGTCAATGTCCTCAACAGTTTTGGTAGCTCTTCATCTTTAAGATAATAACATATCCTTATATGCATTTTAAATGATTGGCAGACATATATTTCGAATAGGCTGTGGTATATTTATTTTATTCCAATAGCTAGGAGAAGACAAATTATAGATTATAAAGCTCCCCATCAGTTAACTCATGTGTTTGGATTTTTTAGGTGTATCTCCGATCTTGAATGCTACTAATCACAAAGTTCCAAAGTGTATCTTTGAAATTGTTTTTGCTTCCAATATTCAGTTTAGTGGGATATAAAGATACCAAGTATCTTGTCTTCATGCAGGTTTTGAAGTTTTTGATGGAGAAAAATGGTATCAATGCTCTCTATGGCCAAGTCACTGTTGGAACTCTTATCCTCCAGGTGAAGTCTCCCCTGCTTGTTTTTCATTTCGAGATTTAGATCAGCTGTAAGATTCTTGCACATTGTTTCCCTAGGATTCCATTTTTATGGTTGGTGTCTAGTGCTCTAGTGCTGGGTGGACACTACAATATTTTTCCAGTCTTGGATTGTTATACTGGCCTTGTTGTGTACCGGATGCGCATATATACTATGTATTATA
>JAJJWW010005187.1:79705-130059 GCA_023531295.1 Papaver armeniacum
GAAAAACAGACCAACTTTTACTATTCAATAAATACATACACGTATGAATTACAAAATTTTGTTAGAATTTATCCATGGCCATGGGTGATGCATTTATTTTGTACTCCGGTGGATCTGGAAGCTTTGATGCATATTTCAGCTGATTCAAAATGTGCTTCTTCAGCCCTACATGCTACATGTGGAAGCAGAAGCACTATTGAAGGTTATAAAATAGTTAGAAGAAAGTTTACTTTCAAGTGTTCCCATAGCAAGACCGTAAATTCCTGGCGGATACAATTAACAACAAATTAGTAGAGGATATATCCTGCTAGCAGAAAATAATATTGAAAAAACTATCTTTGTTTTAGGAAAATTTTCACATGCACAGGTTAAATATATAAACAGAGATCACAATGCAGTGGCGGACTCAGTTGCAAAAGAAGCGAGGATCAAAAATCTTCAATATAAGTCGACTCCCTTGCAACAACGGGTTCAAAAGGCGAGCATTATTTCTAATGTTTTTGACAAAAATGAAATTGCAAAAATATTGTGCTATATTGCTTAACTAATATATTTAACTTTTTCATCAAAAAAAAAAGTTAGAATTTTTACACCATCTCTCAAAGGAAATGATTCGTGGAACTCATTTTCGCACAACGAATGTACCTAAACTTAGGTGACACCCACATTACTTTCTTCTTTTAACAAAAGCATTAGAACCTTAGATACTTTGAGTTTGACTCATTTTGATTATCGGTTTTCGACTTTTTGGCGAATTATTGATGATGGCGAAGATTGTTCTTTATTATTTTGGTGTTCATGATTCTCCTCCAATCCTTGTAGCAACATATATACGAGATTTATATTGAGATTTATGAATTAAGAGATTTATCGTTAAAGAAGAGGTCAAACGTGAAGAGATACTAGACCTGATGCAGTTAATTAAAAGAGATTTGAAGAACAAATGGGATCTTCAGCGGAAGCTAAAGGTAAAAGATACTGGAACTAAATGCCTGTTTTTCTTTTCCTTGAAAATTTTGAAGAGTTTGCTAAAGTGGTGATGTCTAATGCTTCTTTTGATGGTAGACTTTTGTCTTTTAGAGAAAAATAATAAAGTTAGACATTCAGAATGAATTTCACGATATATATTTTCTGGACTAATTTACTTTTAGCAACTTCGTTTCTGATAGAGTATGTATGGCTTCCATCTTTGGTTATGTTTAATAGAAGACTTATGATAATCTGCGTCCAAGTTGTTTTTCTAGTAATGGTAAACAAATAAATAAAATTGAAGAGTACTAGAAATTACTACACCTTTGTACTAAGATCATCTTGAAGTGATCGTCGAGTTTTGTGCAAAGAAAAAAATAAAAAGTGTATTACTAGCAGAATATTTTTTAAATTAAACCCTAATTCTAATATTAAAGAATAATAATCTCATTTACAGAACCTACAAGAAGAAGAGAGTTAGACAGGACAATTATAAATAGTATTAACCTCACATTTTAATATTAATAGATTTTTTTAGTCCCTTATAGCAAATTTATCTCCATATATTAATAATCGACATAGATTTTTTTAGTCCCTTATGACTCAGTTTCGAACTCGCATTCTATAGCCTGCATGTGAAAGTTCACAACCTTGCTCAGTGGATCGTGAAGCTTTGATGCATATTTCAGCCGATTCGGAATGTGCTTCTTCAGCTCTACATGCAGGAAAAATTTTTTTATTGAAGGCTATAAAATACTCTACATGCAGAAACAAAAGCACTATTGAAGGCTATAAAATAGTTGGAAGAAAATTTACTTTCAAGTGTCTCCATAGCAAGACTATAAATTCCTAGCGCGGATACAATCAACAACAAGTTAGAAGCGTATACATCCTGGCTAGCGAAAAATAATGTTGAAGAAACTATCTCTATGTTAGGAAAATTTCCACCGGCACAGGTTAAATATATAAGCAGAAATCACAGTGCAGCGATGGACTCAATTGCAAAAGAAGCGAGGATCAGAAATATTCAACATATGTCAACTCACTTGCAACAACGAGTTCAAAAAGCGAGCATTAATTCTAATGTTTTTGCTTAACTAATATATTTAACCTTTTCATCAAAAAAAAAGTAACAATTTTCACACCATCTCTCAAAGAAAATTATTCGTGGAACCCATTTTAGTACAACGAATTAATGCACCTAAACTTAGGTGACACACACACACATGGCTTTCTTCTTTAATAAAAGCATGGGAACCTTAGATACTTTGAGTTTGACTCAACTTCATTATCTGTTTTCGATTTTTGGTGAATTATTGATGATGGCGAATATTTTTCTTCATTATTTGATGTTCATGATTCTCCTACATTCCTTGTAGCAACGTTAATACGAGATTTATACTGAAATTTATGAATTGGTAAATTTATCATTAAAGAAGAGGTCAAACATGAAGAGATACTCGACCAGATCAAGTTAAAAGAGATTTGAAGAACAAATGGGATATTCAATGGAAGCTAAAATAAGAGATACTGAAAATAAAAACCTCTTTTTTCTTTGATCTTTTTCTTTTCAGTTGAAGATCTTGAAGAGTTTGCTAAAGTGGTGATGTATAATGCTTCTTTTGATGGTAAACTTCTGTCTTTTAGAGAAAAAATTGATCAAGTTAGACATTCAGACCTGAATTTTTTCACAAAATATATTTTCTGGACTAACTTACTTTTAGCATCCCCATATCCCCTGAGGAGATCAAGCATGCTCCCTTCCAAATGGAAGGCGAGAAATCTTAGGACCAAATGGTTTCACATGTATATTTTATGAGATAGAGATCCAAGAGTTATATCTCAATTTCTCAATACAATACGCAATCGAACAGATAGAGATTTGTGAGCCTGATTGATATGAGAAATAACTTGAACGGTACCAAAGACCAATGTTCAAGTGTCAATCAATTTCATTCAACAACCAAAGGTCGGATTTACCGATTGATTAAACTACGTACAACTTGTGATATTTCAATTATATAAACAAATATAATGCAGAAAAGAAATAACACAGACACCAGAAGTTTTGCTAACGAGGAAACCAAAAATGCAGAAAAACCCCAGGACCTAGTCCAGATTTGAACACCACACTGTATTAAGACTCTACAGATACTAGCCTACTACAAGTTAACCCAGACTGGAATGTAGTTGAGCCCTAACCAAGTCTCACACCGATTAAGGTACAGTCGCGTTCCTTACGCCTCTAAATCCAAGCAGGACTCTACGCACTTGATTCCCTTAGATGATCTCACCCACAACTAAGAGTTTTTAAGACCCAAAGTCGAAGACTTTATAAACAAATTTGTCTCCACAGAAAGGCTATTCTAATAGATAAATCTGTCTCCCACAAAAATATCTATGAAGTTTTGTTCCGTCTTTTGATAAATCAAGGGGAACAAGAACCAATTGATAATCCGGTCTTATATTCCCGAAGAACACCCTAGAAATATCAATCACCTTAGAATAACTCAACTATATGGTAGTAGAAGAAGTTATTGTGGAATCACAAAGAATGAGACGAAGAGCTTTGTGATAACTTTTTATATCTTACCTATCGGAGACAAATCTCGAGCAAATCTTAGAGAAGATAGTACTCAATACGATAGAACAAGTAAGATGATAACACGCAACTGCAGAGAAAATAGTTGGGTCTGGCTTCAGAATCCCAATGAAATCTTAAAGTCGTTAACCTATAATGGCTTTAGGAAAAACCTAGGTTAAAGGAGAATCGACTCTAGTCGCAACTAGTATCGCACAGAAGGTGTGGGGATTAGGTTTTCCAGCTTCTTGTGTTCTCCTTTATATAGTCTTCAAATCAGGGTTTGATAGCTTAGAAGCAAAGCAATCAATATTCACCGTTAGATGAAAACCTGATTTAAGATTCAAGCTAAGTTTGCTTAAAACCAAATCAATATCTCTCTACGGTTAGATGGTCTTAGCTTGTTACACACAAATGAAATATACCTTCATTTAGATATGCATAATTGTACTTAAACGTGTAAATTGAATTGGCTCAACAATAGTAAACCGAAGTTAGCCATATGAACACTTTTGTATTAACCACATTCATCTAACACTTCTAGATCAAATGATAATCAAATGAATCTAACTATGTCACTCATAGAGTTGTTCAATTGTTTATATCCTCATAAAAGTATACAAGACACAATTGAAGCAAAATCAAATTTGATTCATGATTGTACAAAGTACTTATTCAAGAATCAATTCATTAACATTAAGCCACGGTTTGCAAAGATTGCATTCCTTAATTTTTAAATGTATTTGTTCTTGAGTATGAAATCATACTTAACCGATTTTAGAACTTAACCAACTAAGTTTGCAAACGGGTACGCAAACTTTAGTTCCGTACTTTGGTCATGTCCGACAGCTCGCAAACCGGTATGCATACTGTCGTTTCGGACCTAACTCAGGTAAAACCGTTCGCATACTGGTATGAAAACTTGCTTCCCAGACTTTAACAGTTAAAACTGTTCGCATACTGGTATGCAAACTTGGTTCCCAGATCTGAATCATACCACAACAGTTTGCATCTTTGGTATATGCATATTGTGCTATATCCAGACAATGGTTAATTGTTCTAAACTCAATTTCAATCATTGAAACATCCTTAGAAGACGACAATAGATGTCTCACACAAACTATTATCTTATAAGTAATTTTCAAGTGATCGAATGATCAATACGAAACATTCCGAGTCGATATCAAATGACTGTCTCAAGCAAATCATGTCAGATGTTTCAAGGTAATTTTCACATGATCATCTTTTGACTTATTATTTAGTTTCCAACAAATAAATTGTTTCCAACTAAACTCGTCAAGAATAATGATGAACGTAGCTAAAGCAAAAAGCTTCCAACACATATTTCGAGAAATATATAAGCGAGATAAACTCGGCTCAAAATATCAAATGTTATAATCTAAAAGTTTACATAGCTATATGACTTAGTTTCAATATGAGATAGAATTGAATAAACTTCTGAGTAATAGATAAGTTTTAGTCTCCACATACCTTTTGTTGATGAAGTTCCTCCAAGCTCTCCTCAGTAGATCTCCGTCTTCAATCGATGAACGTCGTGAAGTCTAAAGCTCAACTACACATTCTATCATAATCCGAGATATAGATATAAGTAGACTAGAAATCAAGAATTATAGTTTTGATCACCTAAACTTGACAAACAAGTTTGAGATAGCAACGCTTGCGAGTTCGACCGAGCAGTGCTCTAACAATCTCTCCATTTGTCAATTTTAGTGACAAAACTATCAATACATATGGATTACAAAATAAATAAACTTTGTAGCTTCTCATCCAACATGCTTGATTTCCTTGGTTATTCAACATTCCTTAAATTCTTCGTCACTCCAACTACTTCAGTGATTCTGAACGTTTCCAACTCAACATCATTGTTGTTAAAGATTCGTAGCCATAACAATAAGAAAACAGATGTTCTCAATTATTGTTATACAGTGTCATAGTATTATTACACAACATCAAAGTTCAATTGTATCACAACTTTGACAATAATAGTATGGTGATATGTATCGCTCCTCCTTAGTCAATACTTCATCTCACAATGAAAACCACTCCCCCTTACATGATGATCCGTAAACCATATGTATGTAGTTTGAACTACAAAATAATCCCCCCCCCCTTTTTTGTCAATATAAATTGGAAAAGGTACAAAACTAAATGGATCATAATGAAATTCTCAAAAAGATTATTCATGACTAAAAAAGAACATATCAACTTGGTTTCGATGATTTCACATAGTCTAAACTTAGTCTATTTATCAAGGAGTTTATAAAGATACAAGATAACTCCTACAAAATTCCACAGCCGCACTCCCCATAAAGATTTGGAAATTAAGCACAAGTTCAATTAAGAACTCTCCCCCATAAAATGTCATTCCCGAAAGAACAACAAGAGCGACCTTACTTTTACGAGAAAATAATGATTTCTTTGGACATTAACAAATTACATAAAACATGAATTTGTATCCAGAAAACTCGAATAAATTAACCACAAGAATACCTTAATGATTAATTTAATCGGTAATGCTCAACATAAGAAAACTTACTGAGCCATACATTACTTTCACATAGAAGTGGATCAGGGAAAGATCAATACTGCGAAATATTCAAAAGTTCATTCTATGTTTTATCAATATTTTCATAAAGACACAATAGACTTAACTTTTGACATATATGAGATAATCATAGTTCACGGACGTAAACACACATATCCCATAATAATTTTGCAATATATAAAACCAATAAAGATTAATATTAATACTGCAAAATCATCTTCCAAATAACTTTAGAATTTAAATAAATAAATCTAAAAACATTGCAAGATGAAAAACGTTCGCAATAGCTATGTGAGATAATCATAGTTCACGGACGTAAACACACATATCCCATAATGTTTTTGCAATATATGAAACCAATAAAGATTAATATTGCAAAATCATCTTCCAAACAACTTTAGAATTTAAATAAATAAATCTAAAAACATCGCAAGATGAAAAACGTTGGAAATAGCTATGTGTAATCACAATATATGTTATTCCAAACCCTAGTTATCCTTCTTAAAACAAAAGAATAAATTATCATAAGAAGTTTCCTAGACATAATAAAAACAACTCCTAAGAACCAGAAAACAAACTCAAACTAGAGTCCAATAATACTTCTGGAATCCTCACGGGGCTTGAGACCTTTGAGCTTGTAATTGACAGCATCTACTGCTTCTTCAGAGAAGATATCCTCATTGAGAAGATCTTTAACATGTGTCTTCATGAGAACAAGGTCAGAGTTAACCTTTTTCAGCTCAGTTCGTGACACATCGAGACCCTTTACAGTATCAATGAGCTGCAGTTTTGCTTCCTCAAAGTATTTAAGAAAATCATGAATCACTTCAGCATAAACCATATCATCATTCTCTACATCTTGATGAGTATATGTATAATAGCATGCGACATCAGAATAATCATCAGGATTTTGATATTTGATATCGTCAATTCTACAATGGTTCTTTTCTTCTTCCTTTGGTCCCGAAACCATTACCCTTATCAAGAAATCCTTTTGAGAAGTCACAAGTGAGAGAAGGAGAATACATTCTTGACAAATAGAAAACAACTTAGAGTGCCCGGACTCAACTCAATAGGATTTATATTTAAATGGTTTCTCAAAGAATATAATTTAGGGTTTTCTAGAGACGGTTCGTGACATCCAACTCTTGGGTACCCGTACGAACACAATCTGGACAAAAAAAAAAAAAAAAAACTTGTAAAAACCCATCCACAAGGTAAGATGGTTATACAACAAAAATTTTCTAAGTGGATATTTTCTTTTCACAATTCTTGGTTCGATAAATTTTATATTCTCACAAGAGGAAAATTTAGAACACAAGACTAGCTCACAAAGCTTTAAAAACTTCAAAATATAATTTATTTTAAAAAGGATTAAAAAAAATAATCATTTGAAGTGATTCTTGAAACAAAACAAATAATTGTGCAAAGATGTTTGTACCAATAGTCTAGCTATGAAATAAGAGAACAACTTGACTAATATAGAGAACACTTTGGCAATAAGTATATCTGATCATTAGCATATCTTACTCAACAGGATTTTTCATGAGTAAGATTTCAAGCCTTATGATTAATTAACACAAGTATGAGCTTTAAGCTCATCAAATGAATATTGCTCATGGTTAATCATCTTTTTCCTTCTAATTATTGGAGGAAAACATTTTTAATGTGAAAAAGTATCATAAAACTTACTATCATCAAAGTAAGAGACTGAGTTTAAATCCTTACCATAAGAAGTTTGTTTGGAGGAGTTTGACAGCCTGTTGATAAGATTCTTGTATCCTTCAATAATCAGATTTAGGTTGTCATTCATAAGTTCGTTGTTGTTTTTCATTTCTGGTAATTTTCTCGCATGTTGAACAACATCCTCCACCTTAGTTTGAGGAGGACCTTTCTGAAATCTTCTTGACCGATTTGTGTTAATGCTACTATTATGAGTTCGTACATTGGTCGAGCAGATTGAACTGACTTTCATGGAAGGATTCACAGGATGAGTACAAAAGCCGATTGGTTTAGACGTCCGAATGTCAGTTACACCTTTGAGTATTAAATTAAAGGTGTGTTGAAGTCGACCAAAATAGTTGTCATTTAACCTCAATTTGCACTTCCGTTGAACCCGTCCTTTTAAATCACAAAAGAGACATACTTTCTGATTACCGGTGCGATTAGAGAGAGTATGAACGACATTTGAATATTTCTTCCATCCGTGATATGTGGTGATTCCTTGATTAGTGGAAGTAGCAACCACATCTTTAACAAATGGAAGGGTTTGCAATTTAGCTTCTGAAACAGGTTTCATTAGAGAAACATGATTACATGTAGTCATATTTTCTTACATCACTGTTGAGTCAGAAGCAATTGGTATAGTGGACTCCATAGAGCATCCTTTACATACATTGAATAGAGAGATTACTCAATAGACGTTCTATTTCCAAGGCAACTTCCTTGAGTTTATCCTCGAGTAAGGTTCAGGATGAACAAACTACAACATTTTCCTCACGAAAACCCTTAATTGGGAATCACGATCTTTTACCATACCAATAAACATATTGGCATTGTGTTTCAGCCTATTAATTTCAACTGCCTGGATTCTAACAAGTTTTAGAATCGCTGCACTCTCTTGGACTGATTTGCTTTCTACTTCAGAGTCAGACTCGTCAGTAAGATAATCAGGGTAACACTTATCAATACTTGTCTGTTTCACTGGAATAAAATATCCATCTATGTGTGAGATCGAAAAGTCTTTTCCTTTAATAGATTCCATAGAACCAAAACTTTTGTTTCTGGTGATGCGTTTGTCAGAGATAGCACTTCTGTCCATAGAGTCATATTGCTACAAACACAAACTTATGAGGTCTTAGCGTGTTTGCCTGCTCTGATACCAATTGAAAAAACTGGGGTCTAACAACCACACCCAATATTTCGTTCGACAATCTGTATGGACTAACTCCAATATAATTCCAAGAGAATCAACTAGACAGTCAGACTCAATCAAGGAAAAACATCCAAGAGTTATATCTTAATTTCTCAATACAATCCGCAATCGAATAGATAGAGATCTGTGAGCCTGATATATGAGAAATAACTTGATCAGTACCAAATACCAATGTTCAAGTGTCAATCAATTTCAATCAACAACCAAAGGTCGGATTTACCAATTGATTGAACTACGAAAAACCTGTGATATTTCAATTATATAAACAAATATAATGCGGAAAAGAAATAACACATACACCAGAAGTTTTGTTAACGAGGAAACCGAAAATGCAGAAAAACCCCGGGACCTAGTCCAGATTTGAACACCATACTGTATTAAGCCGCTACAGACACTAGCCTACTACAAGTTAACTTCGGACTGGAATGTAGTTGATCCCTATCCAAGTCTCACACCGATTAAGGTACAGTCGCGTTTCTTACTCCTCTGAATCCCAGCAGGACTCTATGCACTTGATTCCCTTAGCTGATCTCACCCACAACTAAGAGTTGCTACGACCCAAAGTCGAAGATTTTATAAACAAATTTGTCTCCCACAGAAAAGTCTATTCTGATAGATTAATCTGGCTCCCACAAAAATATTGAATTGATAAAGCATAAAAATTTGAGTAAAGATGAAAGGAAAAATAAAATTTTAAAGAATAAAACAATGGGATTATGATGAAAGGCAAGGAAAATGAGGATTAAGAGATATTATTTCAATTCTTTAGTTGATCATGAAAAACAATGCAAGATTGTTAAGAAAAATTAAACTGAGTCAACTCAGATTTTCGCCCGATCCTCAGAGCTCTATGGCTCCACCTAATTAAGTAATTCAAGTAGATTGATTCATGAATATAGTTGAAGTTGGTAAAATAATTCATATGGTTAGTAGGAGAGGAGTATATACTTCTCATATATTTTTTTGCAGATGATGTTTTCATCTTCTGCAATGGAACAAAGAAAAATCTAGAGAAACTTATTATTTTGTTGATTGTTTATTAACAAAGCTTGGGAAACTCATAAACAAAGCTAAGAGTAAATGCTCTGCTAAGGGTACAACTACTGCAAGAAAAGTTGTGATCTTTAGTATAATGTAGATGGACTTGGTTGTGCTTCCTGATAAATATCTAGGGTCATTTTGCATTCTAGGAGGGTGAAGAATGCCATTGTTTGGTCATTAGTGGAGGTGATTCAAAGTAAATTGGAGCATGGAAAGGTAAACTTTTATCTTTTCACGATATATTAGTTATTGTGACTTATGTGCTTTATAGTTTTCCATTTATACTATGTCTTTTTGTAAATGGCCAAAATCAGTCATAGTAGTTTGTGAAAGAATCATAAGGAACTTTCTATGGTCTGGGGATGATGAAGTGAGGAAATGGGGTACTCTAGCTTGGAAAAATATTTGTACTCCTTTTAGATAAGGGATGTGACGATACTAGTGTTTTGTGTTTGGCATCGAGCCATGTCTATCATGCCAGGACAAAGCACATAGAGGTATAATATATTGCAGTCATGGATCTAGTTGATAAAGGATTTTTGAAGCTTCAACATGTACCAATAGAGAATCAAACCGCTGATTTTCTCACCAAAGGTTTATGCCTTCTTACTTTCTCAAGGTTATTGCTTCAGCTACCGGGAGCTACTTCAACTAACACTTCAACTACTTTTACTGATACTTAACTACTGCAGCAACTGTTTCAGACTCTTTATAGATTTTTTATCCTTTTATTTTCTTTGTTTTCATATTGCTACTGTGTCTTCTAGTATCGGTTTGCAGGGGTGTATTAGATACATGAGTCAAGTCTATATATATGTTGACTTGACTATTTGGCTAAATTCCAACTCTGCTGTTATTACATTTTATTCTTACAACTGGGTTCTTTCCTATATAAGTTTCTATAATAACTCTTCTAAAGTTTATAACAATTATTTATTCAATATAATAGATTATATGTTTCTCAGTATATGAATAAATAAATTATAAAGTAGTAGTGGAAAAAAAAGGGTTTTATACTGACTACACAACATTTGAATCATTCTTATGTTGATGGTGAGTTTTTGGGAATGACATAAATTGTAAAATTTCTCTGTCCTGGTTGCAGAATTGTAATATGAGAAATTGAGATATATCTCTTTGATATACTTTTCTATAGATTGAGTCTGACTGTCTAGTTGATTCTCTTGAAAATATATTGGAGTTTGTCTATTCAGATTGCCGAACGAAATATTGGGTGTGGTTGTTAGATCCCCGCTTTTTCAATTATACCTCAAATCTAGCATGGCATATTGCCACAAATTCAAACCCTGGATTATAACTATATATATGATTATCACATCATAAGTATTACAGCATATTGGCTAAGCATAGCCAAGCCCATAGAATATACTGTATATCCCATAATATCTTACCCTGCTATGGCTAAGGCCATGATACATCTATTACAGCTTACAGTTCTTTGGATAGGATAAGAATGTCCTAACAACCCCGAAACAATCGGCTAACACCCTGGCATGGTAAAACACAATTTGGAAAAGTATAGCCTGTGGCATACCCACTACCGCGCTATAGCATAAGATGCGCACTATTCCGGCCTTGGCAGCTTTGGCCAAGGTATGGCGTGATCCCGCGCATCATTCTCGGCTTTTTCAGCCATTGCCAAGGCCGCGACAATCTCCACGCACCATACTCGGCCTTGGCCTCATGGCCAAGGCCACGACATTACCCCGCGCATGATGCACGACCTTGGAAGCTATGGCCAAGGACATGGAGTGGTCTCGCGCGCCACTCTCGGCCACAACATGATCCCGCGTATGGTTCACGGCCATTGCAAGGTCCTGCACGCCATTCTCGGCCTTGGAAGCTATAACCAAGGCCATGGCAAAACCCTGCCCGTTGTTCTCGGTCTTGGCACCATGGACAAGGCCATGGCATGGTTCGCGTTATTTTTGGACTTTGGCAGTCCCGGCTAAGGCTATAGCCTATGCCACAACATGCGACATACCTCCTCGGGTGTAAGGTGAGCCACTATAGCTCCCCTGGACTATAGGTTATAAGTTAACTTATTAAGCTCATGGATAAGCAATGGCCCGGAAATGTCTCTTTTATTGGTTGTGGCTATGGGAAGCTGCCAAGGTCTCTTTTATAGCTCATGCCAAGCTACTATAAAACCGCGGCTTACCGAGAAAGGCGCCAACGCGCGCACCACTTAAAGCCACACTGTGGAAAACCCTAATATGGCATTAAACTGCCATGCCATCTCATGCCAATAGATTCAATTAGATCAGATACTAGTTGTGGCGCTGAGGCTAAAGTTATTTGAGTCATCTTTTGGATCTTAGCTTATTAGGCCAAACATAGCGCCACTGCGGGCCATGAGATCGCCTCTATGACATTTACTATATCACTATAAAATAGGTCATTCAGAGGCCACGCGGTAATTTAGAACTCCAGTATTGGTAGGCCTATAAACAGTACCTACAATGACTGCAAGTGCACAGTGCCTTATTGTGTATATTGCAAATACAGGTTGATCCCCAAAGACAAGGTGGGTGTAGAATGGATTCCAAAAGTCTCACTACAACTGATTTCAAACTAAGAAGTAACTAAAAGGGGTTGTTTTGTGTGTCGATACAACAAATTTGTTTGGTAGTAACTGAAATATTAAAGCCAAATGTAAGGTAAGATGCAAGAACAAACAAATTGTAAACAATTATATGAGAGGCACTAGGGTGGTTGAATCCACCTCCTAATCCTATGCTAAGATAATACTTACTCAAGTTATGTTCTTGTTCCTTTCAGGAAAGACTACAATGGATGATTTATTAGTTAATCTCACTAACTTACCCCTATTACAAGCTGTCTTCTTACAGTACAACTGATCACAGGCTCATTTGGTCAATTAGCTAACTAATCATTCCTATATCCATTAAACACTTATCTTCTTCTAGAGAGGTCTCAAATGGGTGAGTTATCAACCAATATCACTAACTCACCCCTAGTATTAGCTGTCTTCTTACATTACAACTAATCACAGGATAATTCGATCAACCAGCTAACAAATCATTCCTATATCCATTAAGCACAGCAAGAATAAAAACAGGAACATGAATTAACTTAACATATGATTAAGGGTTTCATCTAAACCCTAGCAAATGAAATTAGAACATACTAAAGATAATTAAAACACAATTTATATTATGAAAACTGGCAATTGATCCAACTAAATTCGGATGCTTTGTTATAGAGAAGCAAGCCTCTTTTTATAAACAATTTTTCACTCTATTCACATTCAATTTGAGAGTAATGAAGTCCCACTCACCAAAACGCGTTTCTTGACTTTCTCTGCCTTCAATTCCTCTGCAACTTCATTGAATCGATGCTCCCCTACTTGTACAGCTAACCCTAACTCTATCTCTTTAAATCTTATCTTCTAGGGTTACTTTTCTTGATAAGAATAGAGATAAGATAGAGAGAGATGAAGAATTAGGATTTAATGGTGGCGTTAATGATGGTGAAGCTGTGCTCAGTGTACGGAGGAGTTATTGAAGGTGCTGGCTCTGAGAAATGGAGAAGAAGATGAAATGGAAGGTGGATATGTTTCTGGTCGATAAGGTGGAGAATAAAGGGAGCTAGGGTGTAAAGCAATTGTATCAAATATTGTTATACCAGGAAGATGATCCGTTGGATCTGAGCAACTGAATAAAATCTGACGGCTTAGGTTGGGAACGGGTTTGGATTTTGGGTTTGGGTTCTGGGTTCTCTACCAATCCCATGACTCGGTTTAGGCTTTGCAAACGGCTTTGCGGAGCGAGTGCAAACGGATTGCGGAAGATCTTTACGCGTTGTTCCTTCGCGCTTCACGGCCTTCTCGCGAGAGCTTTGCAATGTCTCTCTTTTGTAGTCGCTAGCCATCATTCATATGCTCTTTTAGCTTCTCAATTCATCCAAGCTTTATTTAGTACCTAAAATACATAAAATTAATTAGTACAAGTATTTATTCTTGAAAATAAAGAAAATACAGAATTTGGGATAATATATGATTTTAAAGCGCAAAAGATAAGTTAAATGCCAATAAAAATATGTAGAAATATGCACTATTTCGCACTCATCAAGTATCTCGCATGTAGATTACGGCCTGGAATATTTCTCTACATTTTGACAGTGGCATAAAACACGCGCGCACTATGCCACTTTTATGCCATTAGCATGCCACGGTAAATTATAGCGCATTAACTAGCCGCTAACATGCCAAGTTATCCCTCAACATGGCACAAGCATGCCCTAATATCACGGATGGTTGTGGCTAAGTTGTTTTCATAACATTAACATGCCTATAAGGCATACATCATACCAACGACTACGATTTAGCCTAAATGAAATGAGATCTATGATTGATCCAAAATACCTAAGAAACATCAAAATATGTCTCATGGGGGAATTCTTCATGGGGTATTGGTATGGTGGTCTACGAAAACATGCGGCGTGGCAACACCCCATGTGGAATGTTAAAGTAGTGTGGCAGTTACATTAGTTGGAGAGATAGTGTGCGCAACATAAAGGGATTTCCGGAAACTTTCCTAAATTATCTCAATTATCCCATCATCTTCATCTCTCCATAACTCACGACTTCCACCACTTACGATATTGGCATTGTGTATCCTAAATTACTATAAATAGGCTACTTGGCCTATTCAGAAAAACAAAACACGCTTTCTCATCAAAAAGCTATGTTATTCTTAGTTTTCAATACCCAACATACAAACAATTCAATACAATTGTCAATTTCTCAAAACTTTTCTGCTTCCCTCCTCTAAGATCAACCCATATTCCTCTCCTCGTGACCGAAGTAGGGCGGAACGGCCACTATCGTGGTTTAGGCTTATTTTGTTCGATTTTGATTTTCGAACCTAAAAAGAAAGTACCACAGCGGTGCATTTGTTTTACCTAAAAGTAATTTTTAGGTACTAACATCCTCATCAAACCTAATTCTCATTTAAAAAACAACCACTTCATTCATTAGACATACAAGAATAAGAAGAAGAAGGCAATGCTCAAAGAGAACCCTGGTAATGATCACTATGACTTCTTTGATTAGGTTGAACTCAATAATCAACTACATTGTAAACTTTTCTTTGTTATGAGGATTGAATTTGTTCATAGATAAGTTTTGATCGATTTTGGTGCTAAGTTTAAGTTATTGTGCTAAGTGTAAGTAATTATCATTGTTGATTAGACTAGACTTGTAGACTTTCTCCAAGTTCAACAAACTTTTTTTTGTAGGTTTTCTGGGTACAACGCCAAACCATATTTAATTTAAATTATTGCATTGAGAATAGCGATAAATAAATACTCTCTATGTAATGATACTTTTATTTTTTTCAAGGATTATTTACTTTTGCTGAACCAGAGATAGTATTAATGTGCAACTGACGAGAGGTGAAGGTACGAAATCTATATTTGTGATCCAGGAAATTTGCGAATAAGCCTGAATTTGTCTTACACCTTTTGGTCATTCTAGAAGATCAAATTGATGAGCTCTAGAGCCAAGATAATAATTTAAGTGGAAGCAGTAGGATCATGAGAACAACTCTAATGTATAGCTGTAATGCAATAACCACTATCAATCCAGGTGGAAAGAAGACGCAACCAAGTCCAAAGCTCTTCAAGGAGACTTTAACTCCTATAAGCTGGGAAGCCAGTTATCAAGGGCCGAATTCAGGACTAGTTTATGTTTCTGATGTATTAACCATTGAAGGATAATGTAGATTATGTTTATATTACAAGAGATTCAAACCAGGCACCAATTGCGTTGGTTATCAGTCAGACCCAATACACCTATATCATGTCTTATAGTCAACAAAATACCTTCTTTTTGTTTAACTATTTTATAGCACCTTTGCTAGACTCCACTAGTATACAATAGACATTCAAAAATAAGGAAGTGTGGATGAACAAAATGTAGAACAAATGGCTACATGATATAGTATATTACTTACTTCTCCCTTTCCCCTTCTTATACTTATCCAGACCTGATTTTTACTTGTTCTTGCTACTCTTTTACGAAATACTAGCTTGAGGAGATCCGTCAACATGAAGAATTTGAGATATAAACATTTTGAAAGAAAAAAAAAAATGATAGATGACTTAAGATAGGTTTGAATGTGTTAGACATGTGACTTCTCTAACACATTCAAATCTAGCTAGATCCACTAGTTTGGTTCTAGAGGTTACATTTTTATTACTACCCAAAAAATTAATAAAAGTAAAGTTACACTCGACTAACCACAAAATATCTAAGCGGGTCAAGGTTTAAAAAAGTGAAAGCGTAAAGCGATGCACTCACTTAGTAAAGCGTAAAGCACTGTTCAAAAGCGTTATTGAAGCGCAGCTTCGCTAAATATATAAATCAATAGGTACTTTACAAATTTATAAAAGAATTACACGTTGTTTCCTTTTCTATTCACAATAAATGGTGGATAGTTCGGCTACCTATCCTGGAAACTGATAGCCGAACAAAGCAAAAACTCTATAAGTTCGGCTACATGTTCTTCAGATATTGTAGTCGAACTTTTTAGACCTAGACGAAATCAATTTATAAAATTTTCATATTTAGGAAATTTTGGCCAATTCAAATAACAAAAAACTAAAATTGAAATATTCCTAAATAGTTTGAAGATTCGGATTCAAAAAAACAAAAAAAAAAAAAACAAAATCCAAAACTCTTATTCTATTCTTCTATCTCGATATCTTTTTTAAAGTAACAACTTATTGATTTAATTCTAAAATAATCATTAATTAGCTTAACTTAATAATTCAACTAATCATTACACTAACTTTATCAGAAAGGGTAATTTTACACCATTTATTGTGAATAATATATTAATAGGTCCTAGAAATAATATATCAGAACTAGTTTGGTCCAGTTGACTGAGTCAACTGTCTGTTTGGTCCTTTTTTAAAATATACTATTATTGTTTGGTCCTAGAAATTATGGTTTGGTCCTAGGGTGATGTCATGGATGATGTAATTGTCATCTTGTAGTGGCAGAAATACCCTTTTAGGTTAGGACCATATATATACGAAAAGTCAAGAGAAAAGAAATCATTTTCAGATTTACTTTCTCTCGCCTCTTTTTTTCTTTCCAGATCTACTTTTTTCTTTTTTTTTTTCTTTTCTGCTGCTGCATAGAATCAATGAAGATATCTATTTTTCTAGGGTTTTTAATTTACAGAGATGATGTGAAACAAGAAACATCTGAAGATGATGTAAACAAGAAGCAAAGTTCATGTTGTTTTGCTATTGAAGATGAACTCGTGATATTCTTTTTTTTTTTTTTTTTTTTTTTGTTTGTTTGTTTTTCTTCTGCTGCTGTATAATGATGATGATGATGATGATGATGATGATGATGAATACTTTCAAGATCTGTTGTTGTTGCTGCTGGTTAAGATGATGAACACGATAACGATGATGAAAACGAACTCGGTTTTGAAGATGACGATGATGGAAGATGATGTTGCTGCTGGTGTTTGAAGACGATGGAAGATGATGTTGCTGCTGGTGTTTGAAGACGGCGATGTTGCTGCTGCTGTTGAAGACGTCGAAGAAGATGAAGATGATGATGATCATGTTGTTCATTTTTACAAATGAACTCAGTTTTTTTAGGTTTTTATCAGGAGTTCTTTTCTGGAATGAACTCTGGTTTATATATGTTTTTATAGAGTTCATTTCTGGAATGAACTCTGGTTTATATAGGTTTTTATCAGGAGTTCATTTGACGAATGAACTCTGGTTTATATGTTTTTATCAGGAGTTCATTTCTGAAAAAATAAGTAGAAATTAACAGGAGTTCATTTGACGAATGAGCTGCTACAAAAAATAAGTAGAAATTAACACGAAAGGTACTTTGATCCATTTAATATTTTCAAATAATTATGGACCAAATGGAAAAGGTGATTTCTGAAAGGACTAAATCCTAGTCGGTAAGTTCGCGACTTATTCGCGAATTTTCCCGTTCAACGCATTCCCGCATACAATTCGCGTCCAAATGTAACGCCGATCTAAATTCGTGAATTTTAAAGAATAAACGCATTATGCGCGAATTGTCGCCTAAAAAATCAGTTCGCCACTTAAAATTCGGCTGACACGTTTACCTGTCAGTCTCTTTATAGAAATTGGGGTACATAGTTACATTTCCTTAAAAGTTTTAACTGACGTATTGGTCCACTATGCAATTCAACTAATTCTCGTGCTAAATCCCTCGTCGTAGGGCTGAAAGATCAAGTCAATTACCTTAATATTTTGGTATACAAGACAAAAATTAGGATTTAAAATAATATACATAAGCCGAATTTTGGGTGCCAAATTATAATATACTCCCTCCGTCCCACATATATAGGCGGGGGACACAATTCTCTTATATTAAGAAAAGAACATTGGATTCATAATATTTTATCAATTTTTTCATGTTTTTTCCCTTGTCCTATTAGTAACACAATTATCTATGCACCATAAATAGGGTATATGTTAGAAATATTCATCTAGGAAATAGTAGACCGCTTATCTAATGGGACAAGCAAAAAACAAAATTCCGCCTAATTCATAAAAGTTTTAGGGACTTCCGTATTGAGGAGTACAAAACGTATTATACACGGTCTAAGTTTGGGTGGCATTTCAACTCGTATTATTCACTGATCATCCATCGGATAATTGACCATTAACTTTGACGTTTCACCAAAACGATTAATGCAACGCACTTTTTAAAGACGATTTAATTTTTTGACCGCAAAACGATTAACGGGTTCTAACTACTCCCTCCGTCCTATAGGTCCCCAATATATAGGCGGAGAAGTGAGTTTCTCTTAAAATAAGAATTTTTTTTTGATTTCATACATATCCATCTTCTTTCCTGTTTTACCCTTTGTACAATTTCCAACATCAGAAACATTAACTTAATTATGGTGATAACTACCTATAATAAACAAGGATAATGTATGGAAAATTCCATCTTGAATTTGAAAATCCGCCTATCTAATGAGACTACAAATTATGAGACTACAAATTTTCAAAACTCCGCCTATATAATAGGGACGGAGGGAGTATTACAAATCATGACCAAGTCAAATGGAAATCATGTGCCCAAAAATCGTTTTTAGGAAACATGTTACTGGGCTTGAAACCCCAACTTCTTTTTTCCGATATGAAACCAATTAGGCAATTACTGATGAGGGGACCCATCAGTGCGTTTTGATGTTGAAGCGAAAAAAAAAAAAAAAAAAAAAACCAAAAAAGCGTGCATCAGCGCTTTTTAAACCTGGCGAGATTGGGGTATACCTAGATTAATTGGGGTATACCCAAATTTAAACGGACCAAGTGTCCTTGCTAAGGGGTGGTGAAATGTGTTGAAGTTACGAATATACCCTTCACAGTTATAATTAAAAGTTAACCTAATAATCTAATTTCACTTCATCTTCTCTTCTTCCTCTCCTCCTCTTACCACCATACCGACCTCCCATCAACATTCATCATCAAACCCAAAAAAAAAGTCGTCGATTATCGACGCGAAAATTCCTTCATCCATAAACTTTCAAACGCGTTAATCACTTCAAGCAAAGAAAACCTAACAAAGATGACTCCCAAATTGGAAGAACCGCTCAACTCAAACCAAAAAAAAAAAATTGTAGGTATTTGGCGGCATGGTTCGAGTTAAATATGGTGCCGACCTTTCATACCGGGATGCGATATTTATAAGGTCGGCATGATATTCAACTAACTACCTTGCCGGCTTTTTATTGGTTGTTGGCTTTGGTCGGTCTGATTTTCAATTTTGCGACCTTGCCAGAAAGCTAATTGTTGTGCACTTCCATCGAGTGTATTCAATGGTTTTCTGTTACAAATCCATCACCAGATGTCACTTATTTAGACGTAATGACAAGCATCTTCCTAGCCTTACAACCCTAGACTTGCAGCGTAGGAACAAAATGATATTTATTACTGTAGTGCTTTTCTCATCGGGTTCGAAGATTGGAGTTTGTTTCCCTAGAAGTTGCTTGACTGTCGGTACTTAGAGCTTGTTGTGCCTAAAAAACCGTGCAGGTGATTGATCAAATTCTGGTGAATATTTGGTGGACTTTTATACAAGCCTTTAGTTCTCTAATGTTAGTGCTTACTCTCATATCTCAGGATCACATGTTGTTACCATTGCTTCATTTGCGCCACAGCTTGTTGTGATACATCTTTATTTCTAGCATATTACTTGACATAGATAAGTTGGATCTTCTTACTAGCGCTTTGGTATTTCAGGGGAGAAAACATCTTTTCTCTGCCGGCATGTTAAGAAAATATACCCCGCCGATCATGTTTTCGCCAGCATGTTAAAGAAAATATACCCTGTCGACCATGTTTTCGCCGGCACGTTAACAAAATATACCATGCCGACACGTTAGCAGTGATTTTTGATGTGAAGATCATACTGTTGTTGCTATTAAGTTTCTGTAAATGTGTTGAGAAAAAAAAGAGAAGCATAGGACGGGATAATGAAGAGTTGAGCTGAATATCTGTGACTAAAATACTAGTATAACTATCTTCTGATGCATGCCAATCCTTTAACAGGTGTCCAACCTCCGAAGTAGCGGACGTACACGTATCTAGTGATTCTTGAGAGACTGGCCATGTTTTTGGAAATCACCATTAAGTTCAATTACTGTTATGCGTGGCTTCACTGATTCACATTTGTGAATCACGTGGAGTTCTCTTGTTGTACCACTCGAAGTGGGCTAGGTGTCGTGACCAAGTTCCCCAACTTGAGAGATTTGCCAGCCGGCATGTTAAGAAATATATATGCAGCCGACCAAGTTCACACCGGCGGGCTAAGAAATGTATACCCATCCGACCATATATTCGCCGGCATGTTAAGAAATGTATACCCAACCGACCATATTTTCGCAAAGCAAGTTAAGAAATGTATACCCTGCCGACTAATGAAAGTGTTCTCGTCGGCACTTTTATTGTTTCACAATACGCAGACCTATGATGGTCGGCACGGTCGATATTTGTCGATATTGCCAACTTTTCATACTTTCAGTTCTGAAAGTGCAATTTCTTTTTCTGGTTTTGAGTAAGTTGAAACCATTAAACCGCCCTAGGAACCCATTTTAATAATGTTTGACTCTTTTGTGATTTTTTTCCGTTCGCAAAAAAAAAAAAAAAAAATCATCTCAAAAATCTTCGTACACAATCCATAATTTCACTCTACATCATACATTTTTAATCCCGTTAATGAATCTAACTTAATTAATTAAGCTAAACAAAGTTTATTAGTATTAATTAAAAAGGGTAATTTAGCCATTAATGAAAAATATGGTTAAGGGGTGGCTTGGCTTTACTTCATAATGACCTGAGTTTGTCTTATTGGGTATACCCCAATTAATTTGAGTATACCCCAATCAAGCCAGGTTTTTAAAACACTTAAGCGGGTAACTTTTTATTTTTAATCCAAAGGGTACCTAAACGGCTTCAAAGAGCAAATACTTGAAAATTTGTGGACACTAGATATCCTCTTGTGGTACAAAAATTTTGGTCTTGTAACAAAATCATGGAAATTAAAATCTATAAGCCCCAACCAGACTGTAGTATGGACATTCAAGACTCATCTCTCTCTTCTCGATGTATTAACTGCTCAAGGATCGTGTAGATATTTTTATATTACAAGAAGTACAAATCAGGCAGCAGCTGCATTGGCTTTCAAACCCATTGCACCTACAACCTGTCTTGTAGTCAGCCAAGTAGCTTCTTTCTGTTTAGATACTAATGCTAGACGACACTGATGTGCAATATACATACAAAAGTAAGGAAGTGTGTAACAAAAGACTAGATAATATATCACTTTTTTTGCCTTTCCCCTTCTTATCCTTTCCTGGTCTTGATTTTTCCTTCTTCTTGCTACTTTTTGATGAAACACTGGCCTGAGAAAATCCGACAAGAGCATTTGGAACCATAAGCGTTGAGAAAAAAGGAGCTGACAATTGACTTAATCTTGTCTCCATTGCTTTTGCTTTCCATATTATAAGAAGTACAGCAAGTCGTTGAAGTATGGGCTGCAGATCCTCCTCTCTGAAACATAACATGAAAAGGTTAGTCTGCTTAGTACTATACTGCAATGGTATATGATTAAGTTTCTGGGGAAAAAATTCATCTTAAACACACACTTCAGCGTGCATCAAAACTGACCTCGGACAAGAAACCCTTATAGCAGCTAATAGTTGCTTTAATTCACCAAGCATGATTTCCGCTTCTGTAACGAACCTACGATCTTCAGCTACAGATGATGCATTTAGGTTTGATTTCGCAATTGCAGCATCAAGAACACGAATTAGTAAGCCTACATTAAACTGCACAGAAGAAACTAACCCATTAGAGACACTCTTTAGACAATGGAAATCGAAATGGAAAAGAACAAAATTGCACATTTAACAAACCTTCAAAGCAAGTGGATTCATAGCAACACCATCATTTTCACTTAAAACCACCGTCCTGTAACCCCCTTTCAAGTCATTGACATGTTCACCCTCATTCTCTATGAACTGCTCCCCTTCACTAAATGAACTGGAAGGTTGAGAACAGTGAATAATGGTCTCAATATTGCGTGCAGAGACATTTTTATCACTTAGGCGTCCGGCCGTCAATTCAGTTACAGCATCTTGCTGTACACATTCTGTTCTCTTGAGGTTGAGTATATCCAATATATCTTCTCTACACAGAATCAACTCCATGTCTATGAATATGGCATCAGGACAAGAAAAAGTTGGACGATTTTTACCTGAATACAAAATCACCAGAGGATTCTCAATGATCTTGAGCACCTCTGCGCATACTTTAGATAAGTTATTGTAATCAACGAAGACACCCTCTGATAGGGATTATCTGAAGGCCTTGCAAGGCTAAGGATCTCACGAAATTCCAGTGGGAGAAAAGAAAATACGTCATCATTAATGACTAGACCACAGAGAAAATCAAAATGATCTTCAGCATTGATACAAACTAGAAAAACAAGGATAAACAACCTCAAAACAAGAGATGAATAGTCTTTCTTGGCTGCAATTATCAGTTTTCTCAAACCATTCCAGTGTGCCTTTCTTCCTCGTAAGTATAAAATGACTTGAGCCCATTATAAAACCTTCCAAAGAATATAGCTCATTCTTTAAGTTAATATCCGTGTCTGACTCAGACTTTGAGTTCGGTTTCCAGTTCTCACATTTAAGTGTTTCCAAGAGAGAAGACTTCGTCGTGAAAAAGAAATATTTCCAAGAACTTACCAAATAAAGGAAGCGTTCCAGAAGATATGAAAAGTGGAATGGTGAAATATAACTTGTCATTTTGCTCCAATTGTTATTACCGGTTTTCGCCAAAGATTTTCTAATCTGCAAGAGAAATGACAACTTCACAATCCCTGAATCAATGCAATCTTTAAACTGCTCAAAGAAGGATTTCCAATGTGGGCTCAGGGCAAAACGATTTACAATCACCAGATAAAGATCAACTGGAAGATTCCCATACACAAATATCAGCATCACCACTTTCAAAATTTGCCCAACAGGTAACTTTCTTTCAGAGCTGATTATTTCCATGATTACTTCTTTAGTAATTTTCCTACAAATCTCTGTTTTTCTTAGCTTAATCATACCACAAAAATCATTTTTGAGTCTGCGGGACATATAATTTCAAAAAATCGCTGCCTTGAAGACGCTGAGTACTCCAGCAGTGCCTTAGGAGACTCCCAGTCCAATACCTTGGGTTCCATGAGCCCCTTTGTGACTTCAAATACGTGAAGAGAAGTCGTCCCCTGATTAAACATTGACAAAGACTTTCCAGCATAAAAGCCATAAAGGCTGTTGAGCTTCTCTAACACATTCATACCAAGACAGGTGACTTCAGAAACCCAGTAACTTTTTTTTTTTTTGATCGGCAAAACTATAGTAGTATATTAGAATAAAAGAATAAGAGTGATTACAAGTTGCTGAACGTACCATCCATGCAACCAAAAGAAAAGAAGGGAAAAACAAGATGTTTGGGACAATCATAAATCAAACCAAGGTTCTAACAACCGCAAACAAGAGAGGAAGCTCTACTTTCGCATGAGGTCAGCCCATTTGAATACCAAATCCTGAAATCTAAAACCTCTAAGAGGTTTTACTGGAATTGACCAATATAACAAAACCGCTTTGATATCCAAGATAATCCTCTCTTGGTCTTTTTCTATACCATTGAAACATCTATTGTTTCGCTCTTTCCAAAGTATCCAGCAGATTGCATATGGAAGCAGCTCCCACATATGATTTCCAGCCATCGAGAAATTCCTAGTTTTTATCTCGTCGAAGGCATGTATGATATCATACCTTTGTACTCCCAGCACCCCAAATTCTGAAAAGAAATGGTTCCAAATTGGCCGAGCAATTCGGCAATGTAAGAATAAATGATTGATTGTTTCTGTATCGGCTTTGCACAAGTAACACCTGTTGGCTAATTTCCTTCCCCTTTGCTGAAGAACATCTTGAGTAAGTATGGAATTATGGTGTACCAGCCATATAAAAAAGGAAATTTTTGTTGGTACATTAGAATTCCAAACTGCCTCTTTAGGAAAAATGATAGCTTCTTGTTCCCTAGCCAACAGCTGCTCATAGCAAGATTTTACTGTGAACCGTCCATCCTTCTCCCATTTCCACCTTCTTGAGTCGTCTTCATTGCTAATTGTCGCAGCTTCTAGCAACACAGAAATTGCAATAGCTTCTTCAATTTCTAAATCAGTTAGCCGTCTTCTCAGATCGAGGTTCCACACTACCCTCCCTTCTGGGTCTATATGATAATACTCAATCACAAAGTTATTTTTCTTCCTGGACACTTCAAAAAGATTAGGAAAAAGAGTTTTTAAGGTCTCTCCCCCCACCCAATTATCCAACCAAAAACTAACCTTATCCCCTTTCCCCACTTTGTACTGAATCCCACTTCTAAAAATCTCAATCCTATTTGCAATCCCTCTCCAGACACCCCTCCCATATGTCATCTTAGTCCCTACTGCATCCCATCCATTCTTGTCCACACCATATTTTTGAGCCACCATTATCCTCCAAGAAGCTCTTGTTTCTGTTGAGAATCTCCATAACCATTTGCACAACAGTGCATCATTTAACAATTTAAGATTCCTAATCCCCAACCCCCCATGCTCCTTATCTGTACAAATCGAATCCCAAGCAACCAAAGCAATCTTCTTGCTGACAATACCGTTTCCCCACAGAAAATTGCGCATAAGACTATTTAATTTCTTTGCCACCGAAGCTGGCATTGAGAAGACCGACATCATGTAAATAGCCAATGTACTTAGAACATTTTGTATTAGCACTAATCTTCCTCCGTACGTGAGATAAACCCTTACCCAACCTTGTAACATCTTCTCAGTTCTCTCTATAATGGGATCCCAATGGATCTTACTTCTGTAGGGAGACCCAGCTGGCATGCCTAAATAAGAGAAAGGAAGTTGTTCGCGCATACACCCCATAGTTGTAGATATTATCTCTTGGGAAGTCGGATTTCCTAGACCAAATGCCTGGCTTTTTAATGGATTAACACTCAATCCAGAAACCAGCTCGAAACACATGAACACAGCTTTAATATTGAGAATATGATCAGGTTTGTCTGATGAAAAAATTACCGTGTCGTCTGCGAACAAAAGATGCGTCACTGCTGTTCCATGGGTTGATATTTTAAACCCTTCAATCAATCTTTGAGACTCAAGCTTCATAATCATTTTACAAAACCCCTCCATAACTATTGTAAATAGGAAAGGAGAAAGTGCATCACCTTGTCGCAAGCCCCTTGTACTTGTGAAAAGTTCCCCAGGAGTCCCATTAATCAATATAGAGAAATGGGCTGTTGAGATACAAGAAAAAATCCATCTTCTCCACTTTGTACCAAACCCCATCTTAGCCATTACTTGATCTAGATAGTGCCAGTTGACCTTATCATAGGCCTTTTCAACATCCATCTTGAAAACCCAACCGTCAGTATTTTCTCTTATTTTCGAATCGATACTCTCATTTGCCAGCAAAATACTATCCACAATTTGTCTATTTGCCACAAATGCACTTTGAGCATCAGAAATAATCTGGGGGAGAACTTTCTTCAATCTAGATGATAACACTTTGGTGATAATCTTATAAGATGTGTTGATGAGACTAATTGGTCGGAAGTCCTTCACGTCTTCAACATTTTCTCTCTTTGGAATAAGAGATATAAATGTGTTGTTTGCCCTCCAATCTAAGAACCCTGTATCCACAAAGTGATTAACCATTCTCATAAAATCCACTCTAATAACCTCCCAAAAGAACACATAAAACTCAATCGGAAATCCATCCGGTCCTGGCGTCTTGTTAGGCTCCATTTCTTGCATTGCTTGTTTAACTTCCTCTTCTGTAATCCTTTTTTCCAAATTTGTACTTTCTTCCATAGAGATAGCGGAGAACTCCAAAACTTCTACAAAAGGTCTGTTGCTACGGTCTTCTTTATAAAGATTTATATAGAAATCTTGAATGTGACTTGCTATTACAGATTGTTCCTCAGTAACATCCCCATCCACTCTGATACTACCAATTGTATTAGCTCTTCTTCTATTGTTAGCATACCTATGGAAGAAAGAAGTATTATGGTCTCCCTCGATGATCCACTGGTTTTTAGTCTTTTGCTTCATTCTTATGCTCTCAAGCCTAGCCCATTTCAAGTACTCAGCCTTCTTGTTCACCCTTTCAATTCTATCTTCCATTGTAGAAACCCCTTGTGCCTCCCTTTCATCTAACGCTTTAATATGTACTAATAGCTCATCTCTAATCCGGTTTACTCTGCCAAAGGTTTGTAAGTTCCAGTCACGCAAATCACCTTTCACAGCTTGTAACTTCTTGCAAAAAACATATCCTGGATTCCCCGTGAAGTGATGGTCCTGCCACCATTGTTGCATTCTATCTTTAATGCTCTCATCTTGCAGCCACATTAGCTCAAATCTCTGAGGTCTTGGCCCATTGTTTATTGCTGAGATTGAAAGCTGTATTGGAGTGTGATCAGAAGTTGGGCGAGGTTTCGCCAATTGATATGTGCCAGGGTAATACTCATCCCACTTTTTGTTAATGATCAATCTATCTATACGACTACAAATAGGGAATTCCTGAAAATTAGACCACGTAAACTTTGCCCCGGTAAGTGGTAAGTCCACTAGATCCCAATTGTTGATAAATTTGTTGAAGTCATTCATAGCTCTAGTGATTCGATTACCTCTATTTCTATCCTCTAAAAACCTAGTTACATTGAAGTCGCCTCCAAAAACCCCTGGTACATCCCAAAGAGACATGACATCCCCAAGTTCTCTCCACAACCTTCGTCTTTCTTTTCGTTCTTGAGGTCCATACACCGAAGCAACAAAACATTCAGATTGATTGATTCTAGAGCGAAAAGCACAAGCAATAGTGTGTCTTGCCTCTAGAGTGTCGAAAACTTCCAACTTGCTGTTGTCCCATAATATACACATTCCCCCTGATGCTCCTTGAGACGGTAAATAATGACAGCCTATATCTTGCGAACTCCAAATTTCCCTTCTAAGTTGATCTGTGATGACTTCAAGTTTTGTCTCTTGCAATAGCACCACATCTGGACGCCACTTGAGAAGAACCGAATTAACCGAATTAACCCAGTAACTCTGAGCAGCAGATACAAACTCGTGCACATCCATTGTAACCATTTCCCCATTTCGTCCAACAGATCTATGACAGATGTTTTTCATCCAATAAGCATCTGAGTTTAGCAACGTGTAGATGGAACTGCCATTCTGTACCGTTTTGCAGACACCCAAGTAATCCAAACAGAACTCCTCGCAGCCCTTGTAGTCTTTTTCATGTATTGTTCCAATAGAACCAAGGAATATCAATATGCTCCCTCCATATATTCCAAAAGTAAACTAAAGTCTGAGTTGAGACCCTTTTACGGGAAATCATAAGTGCTGCATGTTCCAACACCACTATTTCATCTTGTTCATATTTGGCAAGCCTTACATTAAGATGGAAATCAAGTATCTTCCGAAGGTACAAAATTTCTGCTCCAAGATGACCAAGCCTCCGGGAAGTAGCCAAACAATCTCCCATTTCTGCTAAGCTGCTGTCTTTCTCTGATAATGAGCTAGCCACCACGCAGACTAACTCATAAAAGAGATCATTTCTAGTCTTTGCAATCAATTTTGATTTTGTCAAAAGTTCCTCTTTGTTTGAGAATTTCTTTAAGGGCCAACCTTTGCTTACTGTTATCCAAAGAGAATTGACAAGAACATACTGCAGAATGATCCTTGATGCTTCTTCATAGTGCTCACCCTTTTCCAGTATTTCTGCCCCAAGAAGAAGATTTCCTCTCAGTTTGGCAGAATTGGCAGCCTCCACACAGTTTACAAACTCGACCTCTAAAACCACGAGCTCATTGAGATAACTATGAGTTACCAAGAAAGTCCGCATCAAGTTCAATGAGTTAAAGGCTCGAACAAACTTCATCATACTATTTGTATCTTTCACTTGATGATAGTGAAATGCACATTTCTCCAGAAACTCTTGTTTCAATTCTTTCATCCCTTGAATTTCGGCTGCATTGGCATCAAATATTCCACCTGCTTTCCATTTCTCTAAGAACTGAAGCCCCACTTCAAAAAGATTTCCCTTGGTGCAAACAGTTAGGCACTTCAACAAGCAATTGGCTCTAGAATATACTTCAGCCGCAATAGACCAGCATCCAGCAAGCGAAAAACAATTAGCTGCATCCTCTAGCCTTGATTCCCCACAATTCTTCAGATAAAGCATACCTAGTAAAAAGACAGAATTATTACAAGTTAAAAATAATTAAATCAGTTGGACAATGCCTAATGAATTTTGAGACCTAATTTGTATCTGATAAATTCAAATAGAGTTTGTGTCTAACTAGCTTTGCACAAAATTCCTTAAAACGAATATAGATAGTCCAAACCTGCCCTTTCGAATTCCTTTAACTGAATAAAGCAATTTGCAGCAATCTCAAACTTCCCAATTGTTTCAAATATCTCAGCAGCCTCTGTCAGAGGAACGCGAGCCGGTTCAGAATTTGAACCACCCATTCGGTTCGCAGCTGCTCTAAGTCCAGCAGCTTTTGCCCATTTCTCTTTGTATGCGTCTCCAGCTCTCTCGAAACACATTGTTGCCATCTCAAAATTACCCTCGTTAAATAACTGCAGAGTAGTTACATAAAAGAACAAAAACATATGACTATAAAATTCTTACCCGGAATAATGCTACAGTAGGAAATTTGGAAAAAGAGCCAAGGAGCAAAATGCATGTATGCAAGTAAAAAATTGCAAGGGCTCCGGTTTAGACCTTGATACCGCGAGAACACCACTCTTCCTTGCTGCTTCCAACTCGCATTGTCTGTGCAAGAGACTCATCTAGATGTCGAACCTGTACGACTCCCAACTTCTTCCAGTAATTAAATATAGGCATCGAGAATCTGTCTATATTCTCATAGATCCACAATCTCTGCCTAGCACGAGTAAGAGCCACATATAGTTGCTTTAATTCAGAACAAAGAATTTTGTGCTTAGCTGCGCAGAAACATGGAAACGATTTGTGTTCGGTACAATGAAACAGATCTGATTCCTCCAAGTATCCGTAAATTACTCGCCACTGATTCTTCAAAGGAGATGTTCCAAAAAAGTTGTACAACAGGACATCCTACATATATGACAGAATTTCAAAATGACACCTTCTCAGAGGATAAACAGTAAAAAACTTATTTATTTGCAGAGTTTAAACTAAATGCACTTAGGCTGTAGCTCCATAGGCACAATCGTGACAACTACTTTGCAAAATGCCACTCCTTAAATTCGAAGACGGGAAATATTTGCAGCTGAAATTAACTTGGGATACTATTCCTATTTCATGGTCACACCAAGCTAACTTAACTTTTGGTCATGTACAGGTAAAACTTGAGAATTTAACACGCCGTCAACGATACTACAAAAGGTTTATGAAAGTCACCATTCAAAATCTAACCAGAAAGCCTGCATAATCTTTTAAACCACCTGACCAGACTGCAATGCTGATTCAGACCGTACAGAAAATACTTGGAGAACAGGTTATTTACTGGCTAACTGCTCAGCCAGCCGCAGAGACTATTTAATTAAAGAACATGAGAAATAATGCAGATTACAGTTACGAAGTCTGACAACTAAAACCAACTTATAAATGAAATATATTTTCAAATTAAAGAATTACAGAAGCCAAACATATAAAACCTACTCATCGCCATATAAAGAGAAAAAAAAACAGCCAATCACTGACCTGAAACTCGAGGCCTTTGCACTCAACTAATGTTAACACAAGGGCTTGCTTTCCAATTAGGTCAGAGACTTCTTTCTTCACAGAATCATCGCGTACTAAAATAACCTGTTCTGCTCCAAACCCAACCAAACTCCCACCAGTACTCCCAGTATTTCCAAAAATTGTTACAATTGCATTTTCGTCGTTCACAGATTCAAGTAAAACCGGTGCTTCACCATAGATAAGGCTATTCTCGGGGCTTAAAGAATCAATAGACAGGGGGAAGAAGTGGTAAAGAAGCTCAATTACACTCTGAGACAGTTTGAGAATACCTGCATGAGTACGAAAATTCTGATCCAATTGAAAATAATCAGAAACTGAACAGTGTACTTTCTCCTTTGCTTTCCCTTTGATATCACTTCTTGGTTCTGAGATGAATTCATTGTAAAACAAAGATCTTATGTCTTGGAATCGGGATTCAATGCCCCTAGCAATAGTCTGAGCTGTATCACCCGAGAAAACAAATCCTTCTTCAAAATTTTGGCATACATATTTAAAAAGAGCAGCCTGTCTCATGGTTAGATCTTGGACCTCATCAACATACACAAAATCCATTTGATCACCCCGATAGCTCCCTTTTATCAGTCGTCGATGGAGGTCCATGACTAAATCAGCCAAATCAAACTCGCCATTCAGCAGCTTCTTCTTCTCATAATCAAGAAAAATATCATAAATCATCTCTCTTACATCCTTGCTTAAGGTGGAAACCCGTCCGTCAGATAGCAACAAATAATTCCCCCGGCTGAGTTTGCCATTAGGAACTGTACCAGCAATCAGCCCACCTTTGATGTGAGACATTATCTCAACAAAAACAGTTGAGGAATCCAGTTTCCTGGTCAAGTGACAATTGAAATGGGGCCAGTAACATGAATTAAACCGATCGTAATTAACCTCCTTCGATCTGATAAAAGCATTTAACGCAAACATCCTAGTCGTTCCAGTATTTTCCGCACAAAACTCCCGTACATCATTGAATCTGTCAAAATACGAATTCTCCAAACTTCCATCAAGCATCAGTAAGAACTTCTGAAATGTTATTACAAGTGGGTAGCAATCAAGTGGTAGGTCCATGAAAGAATCGGGGATGCTACTGAACTCATTTGTATCATCAATGTCATGCATATCAGTTGGCTTATTCTCAACTGAAGATTTCTTCCCGCAGATAAAGCTGTGAAAAAAAATATGCAAGAAAATAAGCACACATGGATTGGTTTATATGTTGATTATATTAAGTTAAGTTGGTCTCCTCGATATTACCAAAACGATCAATCTTCTCCGATATGCAGATAACAACAACATACAAATCATTTGATTTGCATCGTCTACTACACATACTACGCATGCACCATAAGATTTTACGAAATTTATGAGCAATAATGTGGCGACCTAAGCTGTAGAAAATAGAAATGACCAAAAATATGATTGATTCCCAATAATTTGACCGAAAATGAAACAAATACAAATAGTTGACCAAAACTATGTCTGTATTTCCATAATGGCTAAGATACCCTTTATACGGTGGGTGTCGAGACACGAGTGTTTGTTAGGAAACCACTGATTAGGAAACCAATACCTCCTTGTATTATAATGTTTGGTCGTTTCTATTGATTTGAGTCCATAATTTGAAACATTTCTCTTTCTCTCTCGAGGCGGGCGAGAACCTAACCCGAGAGATTTCTCACTCTCTAAATCAAACTTAACCTATTCATCTTCATTGTTTTGTTTATCGAATCTCATTTTGCCGTTTCTTCTTCAAATCAAGAATTATTCTAGGTCGGTACAAGCTATTGAAGTTTTCTTAAGAGAAGCACACCTGATTTAGGTCAAACAAATCGAAGTAGTTTTTTTTAATCTCGGTTTCACTTTTTTAGATGGGTTTTTGATATACACTGTTCTATTTTCAATTTGGAAAATCACATTCTTGATAGCTTGGATTTTTTGGATTTGAATGAAATTTAGGTTCATGGAATTTTGGGTTTTCAAAGAAGAATAAGTTTTGTGTACCTAGAGATATGGACGGCATAAAGAATTTGTGATATTACAAGTTAAAATTTTGATTTTTAAGATGAGTTATTCGTTTTTTTTTTTTTTTTTTGAAGCGTTCTAAAAGACCGATTCTTTGGTGTCTTTCTTTGATATTTTTGGAACGGATTGAGATTCTCTTAAAGGTAATTAGTTAAATTAAGATTTTTGTGTAATTGTTGATTTGGAAAAATCCACGATCTTTTTATTGATTGTTGGGAATTTTAATTTTTAAACTATGACAGAAGGTTTTCATTCAATTGGTGTGTATCAGTCTATGAAGAATTTATTGAAGCATGAGAGTGTCTTTGTATCCTATAAGTAAATCATAATGTGCTACATTGCTTTATTAATTCTTTTGTGATTTCTTTAGATTGGTTTTTGCTGAAAAGAAAAGTTTTCAATTCAAAGGATTCTTTGTTTGTGGTCTAAATCAGAGGAAACGATGCTAGTCTTATTCGGATAGTTGTATTCAACATTACATTTCATGACATAGGAGAAATATCGATGTTGGATCTTGAATAAGCTGTCTGCAATGGGTACTGAGGTCCCTGTTGTTGATCTTTTAGCGGGTTACAGGACCGGTGGAGTTGCCATTTTGTTTACTTACTGTTAGATTTAGCTCGAACCATAACTGATTCTGGATAGCAGTTGTGAATTGCTTCCAAGTAGTTACTGGTGCTTCACTGCGAAACTTACCTGCTGCTCAAGTCTTAGTCTAGCGAAACCTGACATATACGCTTCCCACCAGATTAGGGCATGTCCATCAAGTCTTAGTCTAGCGAAACTTACCTGCTGCTCTTCAGTAAATCCCTTGGTCTTTGAAATAAACCTCCAAAGACTTGAGCCATCCATCTAACTTCTCCGGGTCTAATTCTCCGTTGTAAGTAGCGATTTCGATTCTTGTCTCCACTTTGAATGGCGAATCATCTATGAACTCTGGATGTTTTTCTATCTTTGACTTGGAACTGTTTTTTTCTTGTTGTGTTTGTTGTAATCCTTTTATCATCTCCATTAGTTTAGCCATATCTTCCTCCATAGTGTTTTCTTGCGGATTGGGTGATGATGATGATGAAACAGATGTCCTCTTCCAAGGGTAACGTTAATACCTTGTTACCCTTGGATCGAAGCCCTTCCAATCATCGCTGGAAACATTGCTTACTTAACTTCTTGCTCTGATACCACTAGAGAAATCAGTTTCTAGCCCCAAAATGATAGATAGAGAATATTTGCACAAGTAGAATAAAAAGAACTGATGATTGCAATAAACGTTTGTTTGAAAGAACAAGATCAATGTTTTCCTTTAAGTTGTTTTCTACTTTTGAGTACCACTTCGCATGTTTTGAACCTTTCCCCTTAACATAGTCTTGAGACAAATCTTGTTCTCTAGTTTGTAGTCATTTGTGTCTTCTTGCCAAGTGTTGGATTATTTTTGTTACTTCATTTAGAGCTAAGTCTTGCGCAACTTGTAATGATGGCCACTTGTTTTGCTCGTCTAGTAGCTTGATTTCGGTTCCACGCGTTGTTCGGGTGGTACCTTATGAGGCTGTTGCAGGTGTCTTCAAACCCTTCTAACAATCTCTGCAGATCGTTCTTTTCGGTTTTAGTGCACTCGCAAGAGTTTGCACAAACCAATTCACTAGGTTATTTGATAACTTGTCGGGTGTGAGTAGGCTAAATTTCGACTAGCATTTACCAAGTGTTTGGTTTCTTTGTGCTGAGACAGATGTTGTAGTTTCTTCTTCTCTTTAGAAGCCGAATGTTTGTCTATTTCTAGATGGTTCATGGTTGTTGATTTTCAAATGTTTGTTTCGATGAATTAGATTATTGAGTTAGGATCAATAGATAATTGTTTCAAGATTTATATCGAGTAGGAGAGATCTCGGTAAGATTTTTTGTTGTGGATATTTCTGCATTGGTTTTAGGGACCATAATAAGTTGTAGATATTTTCTGTACAACATATTATTCTTGTTGTGGATAATAGTTTGCACAATAGAAGAACACCGTGGATAATAGCTGCACACAAATGGAACATATTATTATGGAAATAGCTTTCTTACAAGCATCGTCAATGTCAATTACTGAAAATAACGAAGTTCTGTGCGTATAGAAAAAGGCAAACCTCCTTTATATTTCTCAATAGTCTCGGAATCTCTCATATTCATGTTTAATCTTTGTGGCTTTCTTTCTAAATTCAAGTATTTGTAGGTATAATCAATGGGTTCGGTAGACTTCCCAAGAAGAGGACCAAGAAGAGTATTATGAAGGCGATTAAATTGGAAGTGAGTGGAGGACCACCTTTATATTTTGAAGTTCCTAGTGCATTTGTGGGACGATCAGGTAAAAATAGGAACTTCTAGCAGATGAGTATACTTCTTTCAGATAACGTTTTAGATCCTTCAACCAATTATTTGTAACTTATTCATTGTTTCTTTCAACTTTTTATTGTGTTTCGCGGTGTGTTTGTCTACCCTCTCAAAAACCGGGGATTCGCCTTTGGTATGAGCAATTACTCGAGCTTGGGAACACTACAAGACTTGTGGAAGGTGCTTTCTGAAGATGAGAAAGACTTGTTCAGGACAACTGCGATCGGGCATTTAATGGACATTCCCAAAGAACAAAGTTGGTCTACTGCAATATTTTGTTTTCTAATGAGTCAAGCAGATCAAAGTCGAACCTGAAAGAAGGCAAAATGAAGAAATGTATTTTAGAGTTGCGAGACAAAGAATTGTGTTTCCGAAAGACGGACTTTGCTGCTCGATATCCGGTCTTAGATTTTGGGATTCGAGGGTTAGAGCTCTTGATGTTGACTCTCAATCGGGGTCTCAATCGAGGGAGTCAAAGACTCAAAACTCGGGCAAAAATATTTTTCCCAAAATAAAGCAATCGTTGGACAGGATTTGTATGACTTTCTATTTTGCAAAACAGTCTCACGGGATCGGGTAGAGAAGGTTGTGAGAGAAACCAAGTGATAGTAAAACAAGTGATGCCGGTGCAACCATATCTAAGAAAATGCATGACCGTCGGGCGGGGATATAAAGACGTAGAACCAATTCCATGTCCGGTTGAAGATAGGGTGAAGGTGGCATTAGTGTATGTGGTCAACATGTTTTTGTTGGGGACACAATACATACATGGAATTGCTGACGATTTGTGGCACTTGGTGGACAATCTCTCAGAGTTCAACAATTATCCATGGGGCAAGAGGGTTTACAAGGCGACTCTGTTTGAAAGTGATTCTGCAATCAAATCTCAAATGAAAAAAGAGACTGCAAGAAATATGATAAGTAAACCAACTGTCAAGCCAAAAGGAATGCCACAAGTGTTGGTGGTAAGAGTGATTGGACTGATATTTTCTGCATGTCTAGTATCTGGTAATTGTTGTTTTGATAGTTTTTGTTTTTACCGCAGGTTTGGTTCCTTTCGTTGTTGTTAGGATGTGCGTGGAGAATGGGGACAAAAGAATACAGATTGAAGGGTGGCGCCCTCTTATTCTTGACGTGTTGTGCACGAAAGTCGTTCGACATCTACATCTATGTGAATCAGTGGCATGTTCAGAAATGAGGGTGGGTGAAGAAATGAAGTGTTATCACGAGGATTGGAATCGTTAGAAATTCTTGGGGTAGCTGAAGGACCCTCAGTTATAAAGGTGGGAGGATCTCGAGGTGAAGGTGCATTACGGAAGTATGAAGGTCGTGTTAGGAAATGCCCCTGATGGTATGGAGCATGAAGATGAGATCTGGAAGATGGGAAGGCGAAGAGTATGGATTCTGGTTTAGGTCAACCGTAGCGGCGTGAATGGCTTGAAGACTCAAGTAGAGCATACTAACGTTCAGACCAGTGCAGTGCTGCGGATACTGATGGAAGTGAGACAGGAAATGACCGCGATAAAGAAAACTATTGTGAGTAAATTTGCAAATTGTGGTTGTGCCAAAAATAAAAAATTTGGATAAGTCTTGTTAATTTGTTATGCACATAAGTTAAAAGGAAAACTTGACTAGTGATGAATCCGGATAATAAGGGTTGAAAACGATTTCCAGGACGTCGTGTGTTTTTTTTTTTTTGTATTGGTCGGTGGCTTCATGTTAATTTGACTTTGTTTTGATATAACATGACAGGGGTCGTCCTTGTAAACGGATTTAACGCCCTTGAACGAAATACCTCAAGATTTTGCGGAATACTTGAGACGAATGGAATCTTCTAAACTTGAGGCTGGTATTGAATCTAAAGACGATAACCAGATAGATAACCAGAACATTTTTAATGAAGGAAGTTTCCGATCTGATTCCTGTGGCTTTGATCAACACAATAAGTAACTAACTACTCTTTTCCTGACATTTGTGTTTTATTTCCAATTTATCTAGGGATTTTGGTTGTTGCAAGTAATAGATAATGATATAATCTGATGCCAACTACATTTATGCATATAGTAGCACCTCATGCGACATTGGTGGAGGCCATAAGGAAGAATCAAGCAGAGCTGGTTCATATGACTCTCTATCTGGCGGCTCTGAAAAAATTGTAAGTATTTCGTGCATGTCTTCTTTGGTACAAATAAAAATTTATGTTTAAGATTAGGGTTGTTAGTCTGGGTGTATGTTTCTCTTCTTGTTTAGATTATGGTTATTAACTGGGTGTATCTTTCTTTTTCTCCATTTTTGTTTCTCCTTGATTGAAATTCCATTTCATTGTCTCCGACCCTCCGGATATGTAGGCCGATATGTTTCTGAACATCGCAAAATAGAAAAGAGAACAACATGATGAGGCACAGTCATCGTGTCAGGCCAATGAGAATGTACTTGAGGGTGTTAGGAAAAAGAATCCTGGGAAAACATTGAAGTCACCATATGCTACTCCCGGATTGACTACTCCCTGGATTAACTACGCTACAATTCCTAAGAAGAGAATGAGTGTTCTTGCTTGATGAGACGGCTCCCAAAAAGGTAAGGTTTTTGCGAGATGTAATCACCGATGTGAATCACATTGGGGCCGAGAATGAAGTTGGTAAGAAGAGGAAGCGTGGTAAGAAAAAGAATAATTCCGTGGATGTCGAGAATAAGGGCGGGTAGAATTCGGGATTTTAATTGATGATGGCTCTTATTTGTTAGGGAGAATTTTTTTCGAAATTTCAAAGTTAGCCGGCTGATAACGAAGCAGGACATAAATGATGTGAATGATTTCATATACCAAGGGTGAGTGTCCCTGATATATCAGTTATTTTCTTCAGTGTACTTGTTTATTTAGAAAGTAACTCTTAGCTATCGTGTTGTTATTGTGTGGCATAGTGATGACGGTGCTAGAGGCGGCCCAGTTAAGTTTGTCAAGATTTTAAAACATTGCTCGACAAGGATGGGATTTTAGGGATGGATGTATGTTAAGTTGAATTAAACTACAACATTGATATCGATTTTTTACTCTATGATGATAACTTGGTTTTAGTTTTTGTGTGGGTTCAACTTATTTCTTTTGGGTTTTCATCTGACATATCAACATCATCTTTGCGCCTCATGCGCGAATCAAATCTTGGCACCCGTGGCAAATGGACCACTATAGACACTCATTTTGAAGTATGTTACGTAAGATACTGAGATTATTTTTAATTGTTAGAGTAATGTATTGTTTTAACTAACCTTTGATTTTGTTCCGCAGCCTTATGTGAATGGGAAGCCTTCGCCGAACACCGCTAAATTGAAAGAATATGAAAATGGGATATTGCCACTTGGCGGGCTAAACCGTGGGAAAGAGTCTCTATGTTGTATGGTGTGGTGCATATCGTCAAAAAAAACACTGGGTGGCGGTACGTATCGACTTAAAACATCAAAACATTTATATATATGATTCCATGAGACCGCCACGTGATTCTAAATCAGACGGAGTTTATCCTGGAAATCACGCGCATAGCAGAGTATTTGGAGAACTACATTGATACGGACTGGTATCCCGAGTTTGTTGAGGCTTGCCCTCAACAACCCGACATGTAACTTCTCTTTTCCTGACACCCGACTTCTATTTCATCCCAATTTACTTTGAGATGTTAGTTGTTTTGTAAGCTAAGTAAATAATGAGATACATTTCTGATGCCAACTCGGTTCTGCATATATTAGAACCTCATGTGGGTATATGCCTTGAAGTTCGTCGAGCATCTAATCGGGGATAGATTTGGAAGATATTGATAAAAGTCAAATTCTGCGATTTCGTGGGAAATATTTGTTCAAATCTACAAGAAACAGTTCCTTGAGGTAATATCCCAAGTGGTGAATTAACAGGAAGTAAATATATATTCAAGTGTGGCCTCTATCATCCGAAGTGACCCCTTTATCTGTTTGTTTGTGCAGCTCCGACCTGAATGAGGGTACATGGAATTTTGGATATGCAAGTATTATGTCGATGAACTCAACTCTGGCTTTGCTCATGGTTGGTTTGCCATGTCTTTTTTTTTAAAATGCAACCACACCTTTTGTAGAATAAGAAAATCCGTGTGAAATTCTATTGATCGTGTTGGTCATTTAAAGATGCAAAAAATTTGTTAAACAAAAATTCAAGATTGCTTGATTGGCTGCTTGGTTGGGCTTTTTGTTTTGTTCTTGGGCTTGCTTCCCGTATTCTTTGGATATCAAAATTCACCTAATTTGATATGATTCCTCAAATTCTTTCATAGTTGTGAAGCATGTGTGTTTCTCTTTGTGCTACTACGAACTCATGTATTCGGTTTAATTATCAACCTTCGACATGAAAAAAAAATCCAAAAAAATATTAATAAATTTAGGACATTGTTATCGACATTCTGATATAAAAAAAATCCAAAAATATATAAGAATGAATCGGGAAAATGAAAAATGAATTCGATAATTGGTGTGTTTGTTTGTGCTTTCTCTTTGTCCTTAGGTTTGAATTTTGACTAGTCATACGAGTCATGAACTTCAAATGTGGTATAACTAAGACACAAAATATGAACCGAAAAGCTCTTAGGGTTCGGACTTCAAACTTATGTGGATACATCATATAAATCGATAAATGTGAAGCTCAGTGTCGATTCGTACTTCAAATGGACCCGAGTTTCTCGTTCGGATGAACTAGAGTTGAACATCACGGGTTCAAAGAATATATATAAGAATTGAACATCACGGGTTCAAAGATTACTAGAGTTGGACCCGAGTTTCTCTTTCGGGTGAACTGCAGACGAAATATATAAGGGTAGTCTGGTCATTTTCACAGTCTCCATAATATTTATTGCACTTTTTTCTAATAAGGGTAATACGGATCAATTTTTACCTTTTTAGCTCCATTTTATTTAGATGGTACCATTTTTATGCAGTTATCAAACAATGGGCAAATTTGGATTTTCAAAATGTGCAGCTTCATTTCCTGTAGATGAACAGCTAAGAGTAGTTCCCTTTATATATAAATAAATAAATAAATAAAAATAAATATAATATAAATATAATATAAATATAAATAAAAATATATAAAATAATATAAATATATACATACGGGCCCCTAGCTCAGCTGGTCATCCCCGTTCCCCAAAGTTTAATGCGCTCCAGGAGGTCCCAGGTTCGAGTCCCCAATGGCGTAATATTGGGAATTAACATGGAAGATAGTGTTAGTTTTCCCCCCTTGTGACACAATCTCAGCCCCCCTCCCGCCGTTTCGGCTCCCTTGGCTAGGTTACCCATGAGTCTCGCTGGTAGGTTAGCACAACAACCTGTTCAATTAATGTAGTAGTATGTCGTTGGAGCTTAGCTTGTTAGGCTTCCAACTAGTTTCATGTAATAATATTTATAAAATATATAATATAATATAAAATATAATAATAATAATAATATATAGAAGAAGAAGATAGATAGATATAGATATATAGATATAGGAATATAATAGATAGATGATTCTTGTGGAAATAATATCTCTTTGGAGTACTCGAAGGAAGCTCTGCGGATCGGCGATAAAACCGAGTCAACCCAGTTTCGAATTTCTTTCCATTTTTCCATGAATTCATGATTCCTCATGTCAGAGGATGATTATTGCTAGACCCAATCTTCACATCTTCTCCTTTGAATCTTAAACTGAAGCAAATTTGATCGTTTACTTATTGATACTATTTTTCCCTAATTTACCTTTCTTTTTCTTAATGTTCTAGGTCTTTTCCTGTTTTCTTCTTTATCTCTTTCTCCTGGTTTTAATTTATAATTCTTATCAAAATTAGACTTCCCCCTTTTTTTCTACTTTCTTATCCTCCTGGTTTTCGATTTGTTTGATTTAAACTAATTTGTTTTTCAATTTTCTTTATTTGTTTCTTTTAGGCTTTTCTTCTTTAATGAAACTCAATCCTTTTATGATGAAATTCAACCCCATTAATTTGATCACAATTTATTGTTTGCTTCTCTGTTGTTGCAGGGAAAGCATTATTGGAGCTAATGCTCGGTTGAGGCCATCTCCGGTCAATAGCGTCTTTCCGAACAGGAGGGTTCTGCTACAGTGTTTCGAAGGTTTCATTTGTCGGCATAAGGATTTTTCCTTGAGAGCAAGTAAAGCATCTTCCCTGTTGGGTAAGGACAATCCCCTCAAGACAAATTCTAAATATTTGTTCCAACAAATAATCATTACACCCAATAGTAGATATTCATTGGGAACTACTTATCAAAGAGAAGCCAGCATCAACATTATACTTCATGTCAGTGATTATAGTCATCAAAACCTTGGGCATATAGACCTTCTGCTACAAGTGTCAAGTTTCTTGAGAAGTAAGGTCACGTATAATTTTTATAAATCAATTTGCAGTCAGCATAATTCAGAAATGTTGAGGATTGTAGTACAAGTGGCAAAGTCTAACAGATGCTACAGTTATTCAATTGCATGCAATCAGAAAATCCACAAGAATAATCATACCAAATCTCACTTAATTCCTCTCTTTTCTAAACAAGTGTCAGTTTGCATCAGGGAGTGCATCTATATAAACACAAAACCTATGCGTTGTTCTCATAAAACCCACATAAGTATAACTTTTCTCTGCATTCTTTCACAAAAAAAGCAAAATACAAAATCCATAGTTACTCTTTTTTCACTTCACACAAAGAGCCATTATCTTTTCTTTCATCCAATACCAGTTAAAATGTCTGATGTTCCAACTAGGAACTATATTGCGCATCTTACTGAAATTCTAGAGGATAATAATAACCCTCTCACAACTTCGAAGTTAAAGTATGTTGAATTTCTTAGAATCTTGCGAGTTGATATAGAAAATAGAAAATTTCCTAGATTGATTGCTAAAGTTTTCAAGGAAATTAAGAAAAATGATCATCCTAGAGGTCTCAAGTCAGGAGAAGTTGTCCATGCACTGAATATGTCTTGGTCACCAACTGGAAGAATCATTGTTAAGAAAACAGCTGATCCTAGGATTTTCATCATTGATTTTCAAATGTCTTGACTTTTTGTCTTGCTATCTACTCAATTCCAAACAGAGTCCATGGCTTTCTTCTTTCTATGAGAATGTGTAACAATGAAGCTAGAGTGGAAGAAGTGGACTTCTGACTCGGGATTATTGGGTCAAATTCAATATAAGAGGTGATTTGGTTGAAAAGGGCTTTGTGGCAAAGCAAGTTGCAGACAAAATTGGTAAAGTACTTACTCTAATTGGCCCACTGAATGAACAAGGAGAGTATCAAGCTCATGTTATTGCTGACATTTCTCAAGGAAAAGCCCTCATACATAAGGTGAAAGTAATTCTTATTGATCCAAATGATAGAGAAACTATCAAAATAAAGATTTTCTTTATGGTAATTCCACATGGTACCTACTTCAAGTGCTGGCATGTTGATGCTGCTCATTCAGATGAAAAATGTAGAACCAGAAGAGCAGCTTACAACAGAAGTTGCCCTAAGGTGTTTGTCTACAATAAGGGTATGGAAAATCTAACCTCTGCTGCTGCTGGAATAAGAATATATGATAGTGATATTGATAAAGAAAATTCCCAAAGAAAAGGCCCCAAAAGGAGGATTAATGATGATGAGGATAATTTTATTTTCAACAATCAAGTGATGTCTGGAGTCGGAGTTATTGGTGATGGAAGAAGTCTTTGCATGTGGAACCGGGAGAAAATATTGGTGAGGCAAGAAGTAGTAACCATGAAGATAGGGTAAATGCAGAAATAAGAAAACTACTTAAAGGTAAATCTCCAATTCATCGATAACAATGGAGTTAGTCGAAAGAATGAAATGAGAAAAGGAGACAAGATGACTGGTTTAGACTCCCAGGATGAGTACTCAGTATCGGAAAGAAAGATTGATGACTCTTGGGTAATGATCAAGGAAAATGGCAGTAATCGTCTAATGAATATGACTGGGGAATGCCGAAATACAGCTGAGATTGTTACTAACGAAGAAGAAAATGAACTCAGTTGGAGTATCTTTGAGGAAGAAGCTGAAAATGGTGTGGGGAAGGAAATGGAGATGGCCAAAGCTGGTATTGGTTATGATAATGCTCTTCCTGTGCAACATACTATTATTCATGAGGTATTTCACGATAACCAAATATTTAGTTACAAATGCTATTATAACTCAGTCATCAACTGCGTTACTTTTGAATGGATAACCAAATGCTATATAATCATCTTATTTACTAGTTTCTACTATAGATTTTTTAAACAAAAAAGTTACAGCTGCTTTGTTTTTAAAAAAGTTATCATCTATTATGCTTTTCATATTTGATTATTCATGAAATGTACTCTTAATAGACTATTTCCCTTTTATCAAAATATGGTCATGGATGATATGAAATATGGGGATGACTTCAAGGTTTTATCCTGGAATCTTCAGGGAATTAGGGCAAACCTGAAGCAAGACCATCTGAAACATCTGTGTAAAACACATAAACCATACATACTCTTCCTTTATTTTTATCAATGCTAGTATTCAACAAGCTCATAATTTGCTAGATACTGAAGCTGTTTGGAGGGGCATGTCTCTCTCTACAGTCTATTATAATGGCGATTCTTTAAAATTTAAAGATTGGTGTGTGCAGTGGCTAAAGGATAAAGATAACAAAGAAATTTATGCTTATGTTCTGGTTCCTATGGAAATACAGATGTAGAGTGGCTTTTGATGGCATTAAACCAAACCCTATTGATCTGATAAAAAAGATTAAGACATAGTTAAAACAATTTATTAACACCAGTAATATTGGTAATGATAAACAAAGAAATAGCCCTAAAAACAGCTGTGACTGCTCTCATCCAAATTGTAAATTTGGGAAGGATGGTTACTCTGGTAGTAACCCTCATTATATTATGTTTGATGCTGCTTTTAATAAAACAAATTGGAACTTTGCTTATGCTGCTGTCTTGTTAGACTGTAATGGAACTATTCTAAATTTTGTAGGAGGGACTGGAAGATGCACAAGTTCAGAAGAAGCAGAATCAAGAGCTTGCCGTGAAGCAACTAGATGGTCAAAAGACGCAGGAGGTAGACAGAATTACCTTTCTAAATGGCATGAAGAGGAAAAATTTTGCAGTAAATTGGAGAAGTGAAGCTTTTATCCTTAAGGCTTTAGAAAACACCAATTCTTTTGCTTCTTCTTCTTTCTTTTATATCAAAAGGGATTGTAATTGTATAGCGGATAGTTTAGCGAAACATTTTCTTAAGCATGGCTTGTCGGAGATAGATTCTAGAAACTGGAGTAAAGATAGGAAGAAGGTTTTCTTTTCAAAAATATGTAATATAAACAACAATGTCTTTTCGCTTGCTTAGTTTTATGGAAATTTCGTTTATCAAAAAAAAAAAAGATAGATGATTCTTGTTTAAGGTCTACAACTAGAAACCAGGGAATATCTACAACTATAATGCTATTAAGGTCTTTCCGTATCACCGTGGATAGCAGCTGCACGCTAAGAGTAATTGTAAACAAGGGTTTTTCAGATGTATTGGACCCAACAACATATTTCGATGTAGCTCTCTTCACCCGAACAACCTTGTTTACAATTGACAGGTTTCCGCGCGTGCCATTCACATGCGTGACAGATTTTTCCACCCCACACCAAAACGAACTAGAGGATGTTTCTCCCCTTGGTCTTTATCTCCTCCCATCTACTCGAGTTTCCATTTCATTTCCATTTCTTTTCTCTGTCTCTCTTTCATTCTCAGCTGCAGTCTTCTTCTCTCTTATTCTCCCATCAGCTGAATCGATTAAGAAGTGATTAATAGATTTTAGGGTTTCAATCATCAGTTTATCGATTGCGTAAGTCTTTTAGCATCATCAGGTTTCGATTTTAGGTTTTTTTTCACCATCTGTTTTTTAGGGTTTCATCTGTGAATCGATTTTAGGGTTTTTTTTTTTATAATACGATTTGTTAATATGTTAGTCTTTTATCATCATCCGTGTCTTCAATCTGTTAATCTAATTGATTTCTTGGTTCAATCATTGGTTAAATCTGTTAATCTGTTTTTTTTTCGATTTCACAGTTAGAAAATTAAAGAAGAAACAATGGTTAGCAAGACACAACAAGTACCAATAGACGATTACCAAAAACAAAGCAACGAGCTCCCAGGAAAGGTACTGAAAAATTAGGACTATTTACATGGTTACAAGTTAACTTCTTACTAGTTCTGTATTCCTTGATGTCCAAAATTGTGCGCACAAAACATATGAAACATATTTGTATTCGTGCTTCTTTGGTTTTTTGTAGTTAAGCCAGATTGTGGATCACCAGATAACAAACAACAACAACAACCTGAAAATGAAGAAGATTCGACCTCTGCTACCGTAAAAAAAGGTATTATTATATTGTAACCATTTCCATGATATCTGTTTCAACAACTTGACTGTTTTTAATAGATGAATGTATGATTTCTTCCATGTACAAGTGTGTAGGGAAGTTAACTAGTAGTTTGTAGTACTATTAGTTACATGATTACAAGTTAATTCTGTATTTCTTGATGTCCAAAAGTGTGTCCACAACATGTATGAAACATATATTAATTTGTGCTTTTATTTTTTGTAGGCAAGCGAAATATTGGATCACAGGTTAAGAAACGAAAACAACCTGAAGACGAAGATGAAGACGAAAACGAAGAAGACTTGACCCTTGCTACCGTAAAGAAAGGTATTATTATATTATAACCATTTCCATGATTTCTGTTTCATTTTAATGGATTCGAAACTTAAATGTTTTTACTAGATTAATGATGCTTAATGTGCAATATAGGTATGCATGCCTGTGTGATTTCATCCATGGTTTTGTATGAAACTGGTATTGCTTGATGTCCAAAAGTGTGTCCACAACAAGTATGAAACATATTTTGATTGTGCTTCTTTTCGGTTTTTGTAGTCAAATCAAGTTCAACACAGGCGTAGATTGAGGTATAAATGCAGTTTTAATGGTCTATGTAAGTTTTTCAATACTCATTTTGAGAAGGATGAAGAATCCAGAAAGAAAGATAAAAAGAAAGTGTGGTTCACTGAATTGCAGTTGAAGAAGCTTATGGATAGCCCATTTTGGAATGTACTTAAAATTTTTATATATGAAGAAATCAACCTAAAACATTGGGCGGGACTGATGATGCGAGTAGATGAAATGGTGACAAGGCATGTGTTGCTTATGGCAAAGAACATGCTTTTTGTTTTTACGATTCAAATAACAATCTGTGGTTGTAAAAAGCACATCTGAAATATTAGCTCTTATATTTGGATTGAAGAAGAATAAATTTGTGTGCTCGGAATCATCGAGATGATGAATTAGAAATGCCTTAGAACTGATAAACAGTTGCAAGCTTTCAATCCAAAGCGAGTAAAAGAGTCGGTTATACAAAGCGGATATAGAGGAATTCATTCTATCAATAATGCGTGTTGAAGCGAGAAAAACAAAGTGAAAAGATGCGGAGGATTTGGTGATGCTATTTACGCTTTACTTATGCGTAATGATGTTCTTCCCCATAACAAATGGGAGCTTGAGTGGACTCAATTTGAAGGATACTTTACATCATTGGACAAGATGAATAGGACTTGTTGGGCGGATCTTATTCACTCTCGTCTTATGATAAGCATAAGAGGGTCATATCCGAGAATCCTTTGAAAGATAAAGTTTGGATGTGTGATGCATTTGTTGGTAAGTTCGCTCAACCTCTCGCACTCATTTTTATTACTTAAAAAAAGACAAAGAAAATTCTAACTCAAAATTTGTTTCTTATGCAATATTTGTTTGCCGAACACAATAGTAGTATGATGCCGAAGAACTTTGGAGTTCCAAGGTTCGCGAGGTGGAATCTTGCCGAAATTAGTAGTACAATTGGAAAGAATGTGGGTGGAGAAATGAGTAAGGTACGGTGGTTTAGGTGTTTTTACGGTGAACGGGTGTTATGTGTTTTTTATTTGACTAAGTTTTTTATTATGTTGTATATGTATGTGCGAGATGTCACCAACATTGACAACACTTATGCTATTTGAAGAGCAAAAACTCATACGGGAAGAATACCAAGATAACATAAATGCCAACGACACGGATACACCGAAACAAAGATCCCTACAAATCGAAATGATGAAAAAGCAATGGCAGGAAGATTATGTTGAATTGCTCAGTAGGCATACGCGGCTAGTTAATTTCATTGAAGAACAAGAAGGTCATCTGCAAAACATGAAGGAAGAAGATAAGCAAGAGTCAGATGTGGATAATGAGTCCATACTAATATTGGAAGTATTTTCAACCTCACAAGCAAACTAGCAAGTAGAGGTAAGCAAAAAGAAGTTGCTCCTGCTTCAGTAATTAAGGAACAATGTGATCTTTACGAGAGAAAAAAAGTGGTCTTTCAATGCCGATACTACGTCGGATTGACTACTCTTGAAATCACTACCGATGGAATTCTTAAAAAGAGAATGAATGTTGCTGTAGGTAGTCGGTCTTCTCCAAAAGGACCAAGCTTTTGCAAGATTTGAGTATCATCATGTGAATACCACCGCGATAAGGATAGGATTTTACTTTATGGTGACCGCGATGTTCTAGGGTCCCCCGAGTCCAATCGGAGAGGTGTGAAGAGAGATAGCGTGAAGAACCCCCCAAACGCGTGAAGCATTTTTAAAAATTTCGAAACTTGCTCATGGCAGATAACGGAGCGGGACATAAACTGTGAATAATTTCATACACCAAGGGTGAGTGTCCCTGCTATATCCTTTATTTTTCTTTGGGTGTGCTTGTTTATTTAGAAAGTAACCGACAATTGTGTTATTGTGTGGCATAAGCGGCAGCAGTCTTTGCGGACAATGGTTTCTGTTTGTGAGGATTTTAAAGAATTACTTAAGAAGGAAGGGGTTTAGGGTCGGATGTATGTTAAATTGAATTAAACCTCAAAATTGATATAAGATTTTTCTCCACGATGATAACGATTTTAGTTCTTTTTGGGTTTTCATACGAGTTTTCAACTTAATGTCTTATGGGCTTTCATAAAGATATCAACATCATGTTGCGCTCATGCGGGAGTCCAATATTGGCATCTGTGGCGTGGACAACCATAGATACTTATTATGAAGTATGTTGTGTGAGATTATTTTTAACTTTTAGAGTAATGCATTGTTTTAAGCGGCTTTAGATTTTGTTACATAGGGTTATGTGAATGGGAAGCCAATACTCTTAAATTGAAAGATTATGAAAGCGGGATATTGCCACTCGGTGGGGCTAAACCGTGGCAAAAGTCTCTATCTTGTATGGTGTGGTGAATATCGTCGATAAATACCACCGGGTGGCTGTAAGTATCAACTTAAAACAACGTGAAATTTATATCTATGATTCCAAGAGACCACGTCGTCTCGACGCAATTCAAAGGCGGAGGTTATGCCGAAATCAAACGGATAGCCAATTATTTGAAGACCAACGTAATCGATGTGGAGTGGCGTATCGAGTTTATTGAGGATTGCCCTCAACAACCCGAAAGGTAACTACTCTTTTCCCGACATCACTGTTCTATTTCATCCCAATTTATCTTCGGATGTTGGTTATTTTGTGTTCAATAAATAATGATATATATTTACGATGCCAACTCCATTTATGCATATAGTAGCACCTCATGCGGGGTATATGCTTTGAAGGTCGTTGAGCATCTAATCGGGACATTGATTATAAAGCGATTGATAAAAGTCAAATTCTACGATATCGTCGAGAAATGGGCATGCAATTCTACAAGAAACAGTTCCTTGAGGTAATTATCCCAAGTGGTGAATTCACATGAGGTCGATATAAGTCCGCCTCTCTCATCAAAGTAACCCCTTTATCTGTTTGTTTGTGCGCAGTTCTAACTTTGAATAAATGTATATCTTTGGACGTTGGTTTTTTGGATATGTAAGCATTATGTCGATGAATACAACTCGGCTTTGATCATGCTTTGGGTTTGATTTGTATTTTGACCTAATTTTCATACTAAAGTGATCTTATTTGAATATCGATTTATCGTTTTTATAATTCTGGATCTATGCTACAGAATTAGTTGCCTTTCAAAAGCAATCCTTGTACAGAATAAGTTGAGTCAATCACATCAGAAAGTCAAGCATCTCGCTTTGAAAATATATTTGCATGTATGTCACAACTAGTCAAGCATCTAATTTTTATAGTTCTGGACCCTGATGAAGTTATGTCACTGCTAGATGATGAAGATATATTTGCATGTATCTACAGTGAAAACAACTCATTAACTGAGACAGTAAATGTGGATGACATTCCTGATGAACCCAATGAAAGTGATGATGAAGAACTTATTTTTGAACCTGAGATTGATGATGATGAAGAGATCAACATCACTTGTCAGATTCAAACCACACTAGGGTCAACTTAAATGAGTATGTTTTAGAAACTGACAACATAGAATAGGGATCACAAGTTGTCTGAAGATCAAAAGGTTATGGAGGAACTATTTCTCTTGTCATTCTCAATTTCTTGTCTCGTTAATAAACTTGTTCCTCTTGTTTGTTACGAACTTGAATTTGGCTCGTTCAATGGCCGTACTCTTCGCAAGAACTTTGCCAGGTGTGACATTGTGTATACACCAAGGCAAGCTTGTGTGAAGACATGAAGAGAGAACATGGTGTCATGATCACTTACAAGCAGTGGTCTCACTTGGTTTTAAAGGGAATTGGCTTAGATTAGAGGTTCTCTGACCGAGTCATGCCAAAGACTTGAGTACATTGATGAAGAGAAAATCGTACCGAGTGGGAAGAGAAAAGTCGTACTTAATCAATCTTTTATGTACCTTGGATTTATTTTGAACACCTTTACCGTCTATGAGGTACTTAATCGGTTTTCTTTTGAACGCCTTTATTCATCTATGGTTGTGCTATGACAGCCCTTTCTATAATATATGGAATGTATTGGTTGTTTCTTTATTTAAGACAGGTCTTGCAGATTTTACAGATGAAGATTTTTTTCAATTTCCTTACATAAAGAAGCCACTTGGACTCTTGAATTTCTAACTCTGTCTTTTGCAGCAATGAAAATGGCATCTCAAGCCCATCTAAATACATTACATTCACTGCAGAGATAAAGATGTGCTTATTGTGCTCATTGTTGCATAAGTCCGATTTGAGAAGGGATCTGCAGAGGTTGATTTGAAGCAAGCTTGATTCTCAGTGGACAATTTTTCATCCAAAGTGATCATCTTCTCCACATGCATATCAACTATTGAGTCTTTTGTTCTTTACGAGAATTAGGACTAGCCTTTGTCTCCAACTTTTGAGAATTCCTCACAACTTAGCAAAAGAAAAGTTCTTTTTGCTGTCATTTAATCTGTTGATTTAAATTCAACACACTCAATTTTTTTTGAACTTGACTAATCAATGCTATTTTTATT
>JAJJWW010005188.1:0-104196 GCA_023531295.1 Papaver armeniacum
TCTAGTATTTTATTTTATTAATCAAAAACCAAATCTTCAAAAAAAGAGTCCGAGCAACGAATCTGTACTTATCACTGTAAAAACTACATCAGATATTCAAAGAAGTCGAGAAGAGGAACGATATCCGATACCCCAAGACTAGAGGAATTCAGTTCGACGAGACAAGGAACCACCCAGAGTTTTGCCATTACCACCAGTTTCGAGGCCATTCAACTAATGACTGTAGGGAAGTGAAAGACATCGTCCAGCACCTAATCCGAGATGGATATTTACGGCACTTCGTCAAGACATCGCCGACACCTAATCCCGCTCAGCCCAACGTCCCGGTGCACCAAATAAGAATCAATCGTGGCACCCAGTTCGCCTGCAACACCATATCGCACTCGGCAACTCAAGGATATGACTTGGGAACAGGTATCACCTCGAGAATCCATAAAAGGGACCGATCGGGCAAAGAAATCTTCAGTACGGCCAAGACCCTGCCCATGGAACCCTAGATGATGCACCCGATCACCTTCTCGGTGAAAGATGTCCCGATGAATGGCCGAGGCCACGGGATCCCTTAGTCATAACTCTGCTGATTGAGGAATGGGGCGTCCGCAGAATATTAATGGATAGCGGCAGCTCATTCGAAGTCCTGTTCTATGACACTTTCAAGAGGATGGAATTGTCCGATGACATCCTGATCCCGTCAACCTATCGAATTTACGGCTTCAACGGCATGGTGACCGTACCAAAGGGAGAAGTCACCCTCCGAGTCTCGGACGGGGAGGGATTCCTTGACACGCTCACCACCTTTTGCGTGGTTGATGTTGTGTCTCCATACGAAGCAATCCTGGGTCGGCCCTGGCTTGCTGGAATTAAGGGAGTCGCCTCGGCCTATCATCAAAGATTGCGGTTCCCTTCGTATCGAGGAGTAGTGGAGGTGTTAGGCGACCCCCAGGCGGCAAGGCAGTGCGTGCAGATAGACGTTCAGCAGAATGAGGAGAGGCGGTCAAGGAAACGTCAAGAAAAGAAGAAGTCTAAGGAAGTAGAAGCGGGAGAGGAGCTAGAAAGGGTAATGTCGCAAGCTATCGCTACCTATGAAGCCGGGGAGAAAGAGACCTTATAGCAACCATAGGAGCCGATAACAGTCGGCGAACCAAAGCAAAACTTCTCGGCCCTAGAACCGACCCGACAAGTCAATCACGGGCACCGAGGGGAGCCAAGATTAGTGAGAATAGGGTCTCTCTTAAGCGGCGAACAATCCCAGCGGTTGATAGCTCTTTTGAAGGAGAACATGGACATATTTGCTTGGCAAATGCACGACATGGAAGGAATTGACCGGAAGTCTGCTCGCACCACTTACGGATAGACCCCAAGTTCAAACCTATCAGGCAAAAAGATGAGAAGAATCGCACCTGAATTACAACCGGCGGTGGAGGTTTGGTGAAGAAGTTGTACGCAGCGGGAATCATTCGAAAGGCCCAATACCCACAATGGATATCTAATATGGTGATAGTCCCCAAGAGGCAGGGCGTTCGAATCTGCATCGACTATAGTGATCCCGAACAAGGCATGCCCTAAGGACGACTTCCCTCTCAAAGATCGACCAGCTAGTGGAATCCATTGTCGGGTATAAGGCGATAACTCTCATGGACGGGTATTCAGGGTATAATCAAATACCTCTGGCCCCCGAAGATCAAGAGCATACGTCCTTTTTCACACCAAAAGGATTGTGCTGCTACACCAAAATGCCATTCGGGTTGAGAAACTTGGCGCCACCTACCAAAGGTTGGTGGAAGACATGTTCGAGGATAGAATACGACACCATCGAGGTATATGTGGACGATATGCTGGTCAAGAGCAAGGTTGCCAACAACCACATCGACGACCTCCGAGGCATATTTCAAACCATGAGGAGGTACAAGATGAGGGTAAATCCGGCCAAGTGCACCTTTTGGGTCACCTCCAGCAAGTTTTTAGGATACATAATCACCGACAAAGGTGAGGCCGACCCGGATAAAATCAGAGCCGTCGTGGAAATGCCGTCGCCTGTAACAGTTAAAGACGTGCAACGACTAAATGGGAACTTGGCGGCCTTAGGGCGATTCATCTCTCGGTCGTCCGACAAGTGCAAGGATTTCTTTGGGACATTACGGAAAGGAGAGAAGTTTAAATGGACAGAGGAGTGCGAAGAAGCATTTCAAAAAATCAAGCAACATCTCGCGAGCCTACCGGTGTTACAGAGACCCGAGCCCGAGGACATACTAACACTATACCTTGGGGAAACCAGCCACGCCATCAGCGCCGTACTAGTTAAGAACGGGGAGGGGAAGAAAAGTAGGTGTATTTCATAAGCAAGACCATGAATCCAGTAGAGAGGAACTACACCGATGATCGAGCAACTAATATTAGCACTGGTGTTTGCAACACAGAAGCTTCGGACGTATTTCCAAACCCACAAGATTCGAGTGCTTACAAAGTCCTCCATAGAGTCAGTACTCGACAATTCAGCCAGATCGGGACGGATCTCCAAGTGGAGTGCACAAATAAAGCAGTTCGACATCGTTTACGAAATGAGAACAGCGGTAAAATCACAGGCAGTGGCCGACTTCTTGGCAGACTTCCCCTCAGCGACGAAGACGAGGTAGAAGACATACCGGAATGGAGGAAGACCGAGAGGACCCGTCTCGATTTGCTTGAGCCATGCGCCCCCGACGCGATGGGAGGTTTTCGTGGACGGGTCATCTAATAAAGACGGTTCGGGTTTAGGATTGGTCTTCACGACGCCAAAGGGGAAAAAGATGGTCCACTCCTTCAGGCTTGAGTTAAAGGCAACTAACAACGTCACAAAATACGAAGCGGTAGTGCATGCTTTGCGCTTGATAGTGGAAATGGGAATCCAAGAAGTACGGCTCACGAGCGACTCACGACTAGTTGTCCGACAAATCCCGGCAATACGCCATACACGACCCACTTCTACGAAATGCGGGAGCTCGTCCAATTCTACATCGGTCAGATACCGAGCATCAAGTTTAGGCATATCTGCAGAAAGGACAATCGCCACTCGGACGCCCTAGCATACATTGCTTCCATGTTAACAGATTCAAGCGTCGAAGGCATCAGAGTTATGAGAGTCCTAATGCCTTCGGTACCCGAGACCGTGGATATCGGCGCACACGTCGCGGCAACCACCACTGACCAATACCAGGCAGATGATTGGAGGAAACCGATTCACGAATACCTCGAAACGGGAAAGTGACCCAAGGGGCGACCCGAGATCAACAAAATCAAAAGCAAAGCAGCTGCGTACGAACTTCGAGATGGCATCCTTTATAGAAAGTCATACCTGGGGCCATTACTAAGATGCCTGAGTAAAGAAGAAGGGCATACGATCCTTAATGAGTTGCACTATGGGGCTGCGGGAAACCACAGCTCAGGCCGAAGCCTAGCGGCACGAGCTAAGACCATGGGATACTTCTGGCCGTACATGAACGAGGACGCAAGGCATATGGCCCTCATCTGCGACGAGTGCAAAAAATTTGGAAAGAAGATACATGCACCGGCAGTGACATTAAACTCCGTTATCAGCCCTTGGCCTTTTGCTAAATGGGGAATCGATATCGTGGGACCATTGCACGTTGGTTGAGGCAGAGGAAGTACTTAATTGTAGCCACCGACTACTTTACTAAGTGGGTTGAGGCCGCTCCGTTGAAACACATACGGGACAAAGATGTTTTCCGATTCATCTGGGAACACATCATATGTCGCTTTGGAGTATCGGCAGCAATCGTCTCTGATAATGGGAAACAACTACAGGGCAAAAACATTGACCTGCTATTCAACACCTACAACATCCGAAAGAGCAAGTCTACACCCCTGTATCCCCAAAGCAATGGGCAGGCCGAGATCACAAACAAGACTATCGTCGATAACATGAAGAAGAAGCTCGATGGGGAATATGGAGAATGGTGCGAAGAACTCTATAACGTTTTGTGGGCATATAGGACAACCCGCAGAGAGGCAACCGGACTATCACCTTTCATGTTGACATGGGACCGAAGCCATCCTTCCCACAGAGGCGATGATACCCACCACCAGAACCGAAGCGTGGAGGCGAAACATCTCAGCAAATCTCATCCTGGCTAAGCTCGACGATCTAGAAGAAACAAGAGAAATGGCCTTGCAAAAAATGGAAAATTATCAACGAAGAATCCAGCGAGAATACAACAAACGGGTTCGACCCAGAGAATTTCAACCAGGACAATTGGTACTAAAGCATCTGCCCAGTTATGAGCGTGATAAAAAAGGCGGAAAACTAGCACCACGATGGGGAGGACCCTACACCATTGTTGAAAAGGTTGGTAAGGGGGCGTACAAGATATTAAAACCGGACGGAACACCTGAACCACGACCGTGGAATGCTACGCGACTAAAACTATATCATCCATAAGACCAGGTATGATATCTTGCCATTTGTTTCCGTGAAAAGCCACGTGGGGTTGGAAATATGACAAGTGCGTCTGAATGGTCGTTTCGAACCCGGGGCGATGGCATTGTGCAAGTGCCTGGGCGACTTACACTAAGACGGACTATTCGAACTCGGGGCGATGGCAGTGTGCAAGTGCCGAGGTAGTCCAAGGGCCCTGGCGGTTGGAAACCAGTGGCCGATTGTCGAGGCATGAGTACTCCACAATCTAGCAGTCAACATTGCTCCCCTCGCAAGTGGCCGAAATCACTTGCCCAAGAAAGTTAATTGATAACTTCTTGGGATATCGATCCCATAGAAATTAGGAAAGACCAACTGCCCTTCCACTAGATCTCGAAAGACGGTGATGAGATACCTCAATCGGGACATGGCATTGGGCCCAATGATCCTCCTTGTTGAGTGTGTTCGACAGAAATGGCGTTTATGATTAACCTGTCTATTCATGCAGGAATACACAACAAGGTCGTAAAAATAAACCACACATCGTCAAATAAGAACAGTAACAAGCACAACAACATCGGTAGCAAGAACAGTGACAAACATAAATCGGCGACGCAGCACCCCATTAAAAGTTTACGAGAAATTAAAGGTGTTCGAGCGAATTACAGCCCAAAGGAAAGGGTAAGAAAGCGACGTAGCGCTACAAAATACATGCTCATTCCTTAGAAGGAACAGGCCCCGGAACCGCCTTCTTAGCAGCGGCATCGGCCCGCTTCTTATCAAGCACTGCCTTCACACCGGCCTTAACCTTCGAGATGAGTTCATCATTAAACTTCGCCTTTTCGGCAGCAAGATTCTGCGCTAGCTGCACCGACGCCGCTTCAGCAGTGGCCACCCGATCGAGCAATTGAGCCTCCCTCCCTTTCAACCGGGCATTCTCTTCTTCCAACGACACCACCTTCCTCTGCTCGGCTGCCAAAACAACAAGGACGGTCAGTCACACAATAACGGCACTAAGACAACGGCACGAAAATCACAATACCAAGCACACCACCTTCCAGCAAAGGGGCAACTACTCTAATGATTTCTTCAGACTCAGACAGGCTACACTCGAGAGAAGACATCTTTGAAGAAAGTTCTAGATATCGTTGTTCATTAAACTCATTAGTGGGGCAGTACTTCTTGTGATCACTCCATTCGGCCCTCTGCCGGGAGTGGGCTATTTGCAAACCTGATAATTGAGAGCGAACCCACTCCAACTCCTCAGAAACCTTTTTGGACTCGTTAATCCTCTCAAGGGATTCTCGGCTACACTTCTCGGCAGCATCCCTCTCCCCCAAGATCTGGAGACGATCTGCGTGCAAATCTCGAACCTGAAGTCTCAACCGACCACATTGACTCTCTAAATTGTCGGCCAACAATGTTTTGTCGGCGGCTATACCTTGGAACTGAGCTAAGCTCGCCCTAAGATTATCAATTTCCTCGGGGACATATTCAAAGGTCTCGTACCGATGCAGTCTAGACTGAAGATCTTCAATATTGGTCTCTAAACGATCGATCTTAGCATCCTTGTTAACTATTCTCTGTTGCAAGTTCGAAACGTGATCCCGTTCTATGTTCACTTCCCTTTTCAACAAACGACAACTCGCGGCAGCGTCGGCCTCCGCACTAGAAGATTCGGCTAGGCAGGGAGTACTAAGCTCAGGATATTGGCACTACAAGATCAATCATAACTAGTTGAAAGTAAAATAAATACCTTGGGCCTCGGCCAATTCCTTCTCCAACTTCCGAGATCGTTCGCGATCTTGTTGTAACAAGAGACGAAGACCCTCCTTTTCGGCGACCTCCCTGCGTTGGATGGCAGCATTCAATAACGACCGGTTGATATCCTACAAACAGCACCAACATGGTCAGCACTTACCAAAAACATGAAAGCGACACCCGAACAACTCAACTCACCAGCAGATCAAAGGTACTTTTCAGACCACCTTCATACAACGAGACAGCATTGATCTTCTCCTCATCAGGCAGAGAGGCAAAATCGGGAGAAATAAGTGCCCCAAGAGAGTTGCACATATGGCCCGAGACGGTGAAGGAGGTACTGCTGCCTGAATTAGGAACCACGGAAGGAAAAGTCTCCAGCGGCCCGCTCCCGACAGCAACTTTCTCTACATCACGGTTGATCACAAGGCTCCCACTACCACCCGACTTCTCCGCCTGTCCCGACTCCTCTTCGTTACCGAGGGTATCATCCTCCTCATCGAAAAGACCTTCATCATCATCACCATCAGACACAACATACACAACGCCATCGGCGAGAACAATCCCTTCATCAGCTACCTCCCGGGGCAGGCACATCCTCCTTGGGTTCCTTACCCCTCCCCTTGGGCTTCTCACCTACAAGGGTAGACGAAACATCAGAAGGCTTCTGAGGCGACTTCCTCAGGAAATGTGATAAAGGTAGCCGATCATCGGGATCCTCACCGTCCTTCGCCGAAGTACCACCAGCCTTGTCAACCCTCAGCTTCTGTGCATGAGCCGATGTCAGAACCATGCAAGGCAACAAATAGGGGCACGTACATGTACGTCAAATAAAAAAAAAAAGAATAAGTATATTTGTTACCTTCCCTGTCTCCTCCTAGGCTCCTGCAATTCTATCTCTCTTCCGATGAACAAGAGACTCAGTAGGAACACCTTGGGACTTAGTCTGAAAAACACCAAAACTAAAACATCACCCCACGAGTCGCCCGAGCCAATCAATCAAGCTAGAAAGACAGGGAAATACACTTACCCGATCAATATTGACTACCCAGAAAGGATAAAATTCGGCCGGAGGAGGAAATTTGCCACTTAAAAGAGGACCGGAAATAGCCAATGGAACCCGATCCCAAGCCGTATCATTAGTATGACGGGCATGCTTGTTGGAACTCTTTCCCTCAAGATCCTCATCCAAAAGAAGTCTCCTAACACCTTCGGGAAGAGTCTTATGGCGATGAGGGTCAAAAGAACCTTGGCCGAGATCGCCATTAGTAGTGGTCCCGCTCCGATAATTATCACTGAACTGGCAGGAGTATAGTCACTCGCCTAGGAAGGATCGTAGGTAGACCAAGTAGTAGGAGCACACTCGCCTCGGCTACGCTTCTCCCACTCGGACAGGATACGGAAAGTGTTGCCATTGCACTGAGCCAAGGCGCGGCACGGGCGAATATTAGAAAGGGCCTCATACCAGAACGGGCGGCTAGGATCATATAGAGGGAAACGCAGCCCGAGCTCTAGCTGGCCCTTGGTGACAATGCTCGCCTCGGCCGAATGAGGAAATCTCAAAACATCATCTTTTTTTCAGAACACCCTTCTGGCCTGACAAGAGCCTGACGTCATATCCATGGAGATCGAACTCATCTTTCAACTGTTGAACGTATTGCTCATCCGACAAGTCCTTAGCAGCCCTCTTGTCAGCCCTACAAGAAAACGAAGAAGGATTATCAGGAAAGATAGAATCTAGAGCGCGGTAATCATACTTGGAAGGACTCTCTACAACAAACAAGGAATCAAGTGATACGCCGTCTTCATCAGAAAACACATAACTCACACACCTTCTTTCCGTCATCGAAGGAGTTGAAGACGCCATGAAAACTAGTAGGAGAAACGACAGGAGGGGCGAAATACAGCCGGAACTGGAAGTTGCAGCGGTAGCAGAGACAGATAGGACGCCGGATAGTGGAGAAGGGAGGAAGGAAACCCGGTGAGAAGATAGTTAATGGCAGAGGAAAGAAGGCAAATGAGAAGGGAGAAAGAAGAGAAAACGAAGTTAGCAAAGGAAAGTGTAAAAAGAAAATAATGTTTAGGGGACGAGCTTATAAACCTCACCTGTGATAACCGACGAGGAAGGTAAACCGGGTGCAGCAACTGAAGAAGGTGGGGAACAACATGGCGCGAAACCCGGCATGACCGAAGACGTGGGAAGACGAGGCGGTTTCTTCCCCATGTGTCGACTACACGAGTGGAAGAAGGGGCATAAATGTAGGTGTGAATAATTCACAGGGACAGGTGGAGCCATCCCAGTCGAGGGCGTACCGAAGAAAGCGAAGTACTGAAAGCACCGAATCACCCCACTGGATCTGGGCACGAGAAAAGAGGGATGAAGACAGGTCGAGAGATCGATGCGAAAGGGGAGAAAAAGTTCTGATGTGACGACCCTCGGGTTCGAAGACAATTAATGCTCTGACAAAGTAGGTGAAGAGATAGGGAAGACTCGGTCAAAGTAAAACTCGGCCAAGAACCTAAAAGGCGACATCGATCAACATCACATAACAAGCAACATCGGATGAAGTTACCACTCGGCCAAATGCTTCGACTCGGGCAGAAGGGAAGATCGGATGAAGCATCGGGTAGACACCCGAGGAGAGCATCAAGGAAGATGTATTAGGCCCAACACTGTAATATCGTTGTATCACCATTTTATGACTATAAATATGGATCATGTATAGAGCTAGAGAGGTAAGTGAGAAGTGAGGAAAGAGAGAGCACACTAAGAGCATAGAGAGAAAAACACACAACTTGTAGTCGTGAGTCAAGCAATAATATCATCCTTTCACTCCGTGGACGTAGGTAATCATGCCGAACCACGTATACCTTGTGTTTCTCGACCTCTCTTCTTTGTATGACTTCTTTATGCATGCTTTATGATCTTTTGGATGTAGAGGTAGGATTTTCTACGTCTACACTGAGCAGACTCCCTGTGAAATCACTTATGCGTTTCAAGTGTGTATCTAAACGATGGTATTCCTTGATCCAAGATCCGTATTTTGTTGATTTACATCTTATCCGATCAAAAGCACGGCAACGTCTTTTTGTTGCTGAACCACTTTCCGGGGAAAGGAGAAACTTGCCATCAAGCATCTGTCTAAGTAGTCTTTCAGTACGTTTTGTGACAGCTGACATATTCTTTGAAGAAAGAGGTACAACAGATATTGCAGATTCTGCCGTTTATGCCATGAAGAACACGATGAAATTTTCATATGATGGATATCTTGGAGCTTTGAACGGTTTGATCTGTTTCACTAACCCTTTTAAACATAGTGTTTGCATATATAATATTAGCACTAGAGAAGTAACACCTTGGATTGAATCAACATTACCCGTGGAAGTTAAACAAAAGTATGGTAAGCAAATTTATATTCCTGGTGATGCTAGTTGTAGTTCCTATGGATTTGGGTTTGATCCTGTCACCAAGGATTACAAAGTGGTATGTAAGTGGATGGTACAGAAGACTGGAGATCTTTCAATCGGAAACCCGACGATTCGAGTTCGGGAAGTCTTGACATTAGGCCACAATGCATGGAGAACGATCATTGACGCACCACCTTTTACTCTTGGATTCAGTGCCATATCTCCTGTTTATGTGAATGGTTCCATTTATTGGTGTTCTTGTAAGCCTAATGGTTATACTGATTACCTTGTGTCATTTGATGTTGGATGTGAGAAGTTCCGGATGATTCAAATTCCTAATTTCATTCTTCACCAGGCTTTAGATCTTGATGAGGACTTGACACCTACTAGTATTTGTGTATTAGAAGTGGATGGGCGGGTAGGCTTCTTACAAAATATTAGTCTTGACACAGTCAAGGTATGGATTTATGAAGATGATGGCAAGGAAAGGAGTAAAGCTACAACTATAGATAGTGGTGAAAAGAGGTGGATTGAACAATCAATTACCTTACGCATGCCATTGGCACATGCCAACATGCTCGCTGGTAGCTTTCCCTACCAAGGCCACGGCCCTAACGGCCACGCATGCCATTGGCACATGCCAACATGCTCGCTGGTAGCTTTTCTTACCAAGGCCACGGCCCTAACGGCCACGCATGCCATTGGCACATGCCAACATGCTCATTTGGTAGCTTTTCTTACCAAGGCCAAGGCCCTAACGGCCACGCATGCCATTGTCACATGCCAACATTCTCATTTGGTAGCTTTTCTTACCAAGGCCACGGCCCTAACGGCCACGCATGCCATTGGCACATGCCAACATGCTCGCCGGTAGCTTTTCTTACCAAAGCCACGGCCCTAACGGCCACGCATGCCATTGGCACATGCCAACATGCTCACTGGTGGCTTTTCTTACCAAAACCAAGGCCCTAACGGCCACGCATGCCATTGGCACATGCCAAACACACACGCTGGTAGCCTAACTTGCAAACCTTGCAACCTACCACCAAGGCATTCCGCACATGCCAAACACACACGCTGGTAGCCTAACTTGCAAACCTTGCAACCTACCACCAAGGCATTCCGCACATGCCAAACACACACGCTGGTAGCCTAACTTGCAAACCTTGCAACCTACCACCAAGGCATTCCGCACATGCCAAACACACACGATGGTAGCCTAACTTGCAAACCTTGCAACCTACCACCAAGGCATTCCGCACATGCCATTGGCACATGCCAAACACACACGCTGGTAGCCTAACTTGCAAACCTTGCAACCTACCACCAAGGCATTCCGCACATGCCATTGGCACATGCCAAACACACACGCTGGTAGCCTAACTTGCAAACCTTGCAACTTACCACCAAGGCATTCTGCACATGCCACACGCGCCACTAGCAGCGCCACTTGCACTCAAGGTGCAACCAACGAGATATCAACACAAACTGGGGGATGCTTTCGGGGTTTTGGTTTGGCGGTCACGACTTGCAGGCGTACACTACGCTCACATTAAGAAAGCGTGAAAAGGAATAAAGCGGTCAAATAAATGAGGAAATAATGGTGAAAACGTTTTCACCCATTAACACCATGCGGTTACCACCTCCTCCCATTATTTCACCCTTTACTCTCTTCCTTCATGAGGCCAGGGTACGTTTCAATCTCGACTTGTATAAATAGGTCTTACCTATTTCCACGGACAACAAGTCTCGGTCGGGAGAAAATACTACAACTCTCGGAAAAGGCAACTTTGCAAGCTCTCCAAAAAAGCTTTCATCTCTTGCAAGCTTCCTAAGCTTTCACTTTTTGATACAAGTCGAGACACTACTCTCCCGTAACTATTCTCGGTCTCAACACCTTTCTTTGCTTCCCTCCCCAAATCAACCCTTCTCCTCCACTTTGTGACCGAAGCAAGTCCGGAACGGCCATTTCTTGGTTTAGGCCGGACTTGCATGCTGATTGATCTCTCGAATCTATAAAGTGCTCACGTGCAGCACATTTGTTTAGGGTTTAAACCAGTTTCTCACTGACCTACCGAATTTACTGAAATCGGCAGAAACGATTTTCACCCATAAACAATAGTAGATCAAGCTAGATCCTCACTGACTAGTAGGTTTGAACAATTCCAAGAGTTCAATGAAGTTTTCGGGTTCTTGTTTCAAGCAAAGAAGTTATATTCTCTTGATGATAGCACTTTAAAAGCATATTGTATCAAGCTTCAAAATTACCTAAAGCATGGCATAAGTTCTGATATTGATGGGAATGACTTGTATGCTGGATTGAAAGTTCTAAAAAGTTATTCGCCGGAAGAAACTGAAAGAGCAAGTGAAGTGTTGAATTTCTTGAAAGATATGGAAGGTTGCTACCCAAATGCAGAAATCACATATAAGATTTTATTGACCATTCCGGTTACAGTTGCCTCCGCAGAAAGAAGTTTTTCAAAGTTGAAGCTGATCAAGTCTTATCTTCGGTCGACAATGTCACAAGAAAGATTGAATGACTTAGCAATTTTATCTATCGAGGTCGATATGGTGAACAACATTGATTACGATGCCATAATTGATGAGTTTGCATCGAGGAGACGAGGAAGGTCAATTTTTGGTAGATTAACTACTTTTATGTAGTTTTTTTCATTTGCAAATTTTACAGTATAATAATTTTATTTTAAACGATCGCGGGAAAAAAAAAAATTTAGGCCCCCATTTCTGGTTTTGCCTAAGGCCCCTAAATAGTTTGGTACGGCCCTGACCCTAAAAATGTGAACAACTGCGGAAAATAAATAGACGATTCCTCGAAAGTTTTTTTAGATTCTTCAAAAGTTTCCTTAGTTGAATCGAATTCAGAAGATGTAGACAAAGATCCAACGTCGGGCATTGCCATCGAAGTAAAGTTGAACTGCAACAGCTCTTCGAAATCTCTAATATACTTCGACGACGAAGTTAAAGGGAAAAAAAAAAAAACAAGCAAGAGAGCCAAATCAATGTAATAGTTGGATTATCTCGGACCAAACAATCTTAGATTTCCTAAAACAATTGAAGTACTTGTTAACCGAGACAAAAGATATATTTCTAAACTATTAATTAAATCTTACACAAAGAAAGAAAAATCAATTTAAAAATACTAATTTTTTATTTTTCCGAAACTAAATAACCATCATCCATTGGAGCACCTCCTGTTTCAAGAATTTGGACACCATCAAGTCTTTCTTAAGAGGATGCTTCCACCCATGCTGCCAGATGCTTCTCACCATTTAAAAAACATGCTATCAAGCATCCGTGTAGGACCCGTAGACATATTTTTAAAGATGGTATGACATACCCTGATATAAAATCTAGACTATTTAGAAGGAGAAATGTAACCAAGACTCCTACTAGGAGGTAGATGCACATGCATCCTAATACGAATAATACGGGCAAGAGTGCTAACTTTGTGTACCATGGAAAATTAGCGAGCTTTTCTTCCATCTTCGGCAGATTGAGTTCGGTCCCCATCGGAGGTAGAACAGGGGACGCAACCGCTTTTAGAATTTCTTCTACTTTGATTGGTGGAACATAAGTCATTATAAAAGATTGACATGTTACTAGAACAACGGTTTTAATGAGTCCTAAGTTGACAATGATGGCCAAAATTTTTCCATATCCAAGAATGATGGGTGCTAAGAGACTGATGGCCAAGAACCCTAACAATGTGTACCCCGGCCGCGGAAAATCAAAAGACGATTCCTCAAACGTTTCTTTAGATTCTTCAAAAGTTTCCTTTGTCGAATCCAAGTCAGAAGATGCAGACGAAGATTCAACGTCGGTTATTGCCATCGAAGTAAAAGTGGAAGCAGCAGCTCTTCGAATCTCGTATGTACTTTGGAAAAAAAAAAAAAAAAAACACAAGCAAGAGAGAGCCAAATCAATGTTAGTAGGATTATCCCCGGTCAAACTGCTGGTATTTATAGATGTAGCACGTCCAAGTATTAGAACCTCTTACAAATTCCAAGTGTTGCTTTAAATTAAGAAAGACTAAAACCTTCTCTAGGAAGAAATAGGCCTCGTTCTAAAACTCGGATACATAGGTATTACGTTGGGCACTAATTTGAACACCCAACAAGATCGAAGCATACACTTATTAACGGCACTTTCACGTGTTAAGTAATGTTGTCCCACTCGCCTTCAGATTACCTGGATCCGGCACTTGCTAGATCTCTTCCTTTAAGGGAAGGAAAACTTTTCCGATGTCCATTGTTATCCAACGAAAAGAAAAACCAACAGCCACCGCCAACGGTATCCAATTTCTTGGTCAACAAGTAAATGAAGTTTCGGAACTATCAGTCTTATCCACTTTATCATTCCGAAACTCTCTCGAACATCCTCTTATAAATACACTTGAGATGGCACCAACAACTGCAACGCTAACTCTATGATCAACTTCTGCATCCATGGCATCTAACACCAGCTTCGCTTCATCATCAACCCAAGTTCTTGGAATTCTTTCTTTCAGGTTAATCTCTCAGCTAGAAAGCTTTTTAATTTTTCCTGCTTCTTTAGACGACCTGAATCCACCACCAGTGATACTTATTTCAAGAAAGTCGAGCAAGGACGGAGTATTCAGGATCAGACTAGTTCTTCTCCTAATCCATCGTCGCCGGCCTTACCTTTAGATAAGAAGTTCCAAGAAGCCGTCGAATTAAGTTGTTGGGCTTCTTAATGAATAGTTTGTTAGTTTTATTTTTATTCAAGAAGAAGTGGAGTGTTAAATCGAATCGGATGTCTCCCTTTTCTGGATGTATTAGTTTGTGATGTTATTTTTCTTTTCTTTTTCAGTGTATAGATAGATTAATTTGCAGGTTATGTACTTAAATTTTTTTTACTTTTTTTTTTTTTTTTTTTTTTGAAGGCACTACGTCAATGGTCAAAAGAAAATCTGGACCTTGTAAACATAAAATAAACTTATAGAGGCAAAATTTCGTTTTCATTTACTGTTCTTCTCACAGCTTCGAAACCAAAAGCTTGGTTCTCTGATCATTGTCCGTACCATTACCAGAACGATTCCGTCAACCCAAATTTGTTTTAGATTCTCTTACTTGATGTTTGTGCCATCAAAATGATTTTGTTTTAGTACCATTACCAGAATGATTTTGTGCCACTTTGAACTGTTTTACAAACCTGAGTATATGCTAGCGCAATGCGAGTTCAGAGTGCTCATAACAAACACAAGAAGCAAAAAAAGTCAATGAATGAGATATATTCCTCCACGTAAGTAAGATTTTCTAAATATTTTATGTATTTCTCTTATTTCTTGATTACAAAATCAGAAAATTGGTAATATAACTAATATTTCTGGAAAATTATAATTCACGCTCCCAACTCGCTTCTCGTATCTCATTTTTTGAAAATTATACGATCCCCGCTTCTGTCCTCGCTCCCGCTCCCGAACTCGTTCCCGTTCCTGGCTACTAAGGTTCTGCCAATTGGAAATCTGACGATTCTGAGTTCTGGGGGTTCCTGACATTAGGACACAATGCATGGAGAGCGATCAATATATGGTGATGCTGATTTCATAGTGGCATTTGATGTTGGATGCGAGAAGTTGAGAATTATTCAAATTCCTAACTGCATCTTTCACCGGCCCTTGAATGTTCATGGGTAGTTCAGATTTCATATTTATGTATTTGAAGTGGATTGGCGGGTAGCCTTGTTGCAAAAAATTAGTCCTGACACGGTCAAGGTATGGATTTACAAAGATGATGGCAAGGAAAGGACTCAAGCTACAATTATAGATACTGGTGAGAAGAGGTGGATGGAAAAATCAATTACGTTACCTTACCTGTTTGTTGAGATTGGAAAGATTTTTTCTTCCATACTGCTGGCGGAACTGACCAAATGATCTTAGAAATCCATGATTTCGAGAATGAGTTTACTGAGTCTCTTTATTCATATGATTGGAAGAACAACACTTTTAAAGAGATAGTAATCAGTGGAATCCGCAACTCAGTTCATGAAGATCAGGCTATTAACTTGTTTACAGCTTTCAGTGAAAACCTGCTTGCCTTATCACCAGCAGAGAAGAGGCGCTACATTTAACCTTGTACTGAAATTGATCAGTAAGACTTTCTAATGGCGTTCGGTGTGTCCGGAAAAAACAAAAGCGCACATGAAAAGCTATAGAGAGTCGAGATATGAAAGGTACGAATCAACAGCCGGTTTGCTTAATGCAGGATAGAGTCATGACCGTGGACGAGCTCATGGGATCGTTACAAGCCCATGAAGAAAGAATGAGAAAGAGAAGTAAAGAGGGAGCGGTAGAACAAGTTCTACAAGCAAAGCTCACTTTGAAAGACAAAGGAGAAAGCTCTAGTAGCAATGCTAGAGGAAGAGGACGCGGCTACTACGGCGGAAGAGGAAGAGGCAAGCAGAATAACGATGATCAAAGGGGCCAGAGGTCAAGCTTCACAAGAGGTCGTGGCAGAGGAAACAATTCATGGCACAACAATAATAGGCCAAGGTATGACAAATCTCAAGTTGAGTGCTATAATTGTCATAAGCTTGGTCATTATGCTTCGGACTGTCGATCTTCTTCAAATAATATCGAGGAGAGAGCAAACTACGCTAGTAAAGAAAATCAAGAAGACCAGACCTTGTTGGTGGCGTGCAAAGGAGGTGACTATGATGAAAATTGTACGTGGGTGCTTGATACGGGAGCAAGCAACCATATGTGCGGCACGAAGGAGAAGTTCGTGGAGCTTGATGAATCAGTTTCCGGCAACGTGACATTCGGGAATGGAGAAAAAACATCGGTGAGTGGTCTTGGCAAAATTTTGATTAAGTTAAAAAATGGAAATCATGAGTTTATTTCCGATGTTTATTACGTCCCTAACGTAAAAATGAATATACTAAGTTTGGGACAACTCTTAGAAAAAGGCTATAAGATGAATATGGAGGACCTTAGTCTTTTTATAAGAGATAGGAGAGGAAAGTTGATTGCCAAAGTGCCGATGACGGGGAATAGGATGTTCTATTTGAACATTCAAAACGACATCGCGAGATGTTTGACAGCTTGTGTGAAAGACTCGTCATGGCTCTGGCATCTTAGGTATGGACATCTCAATTTTGGAGGGTTAAAGTTATTGTCCAAACAAAAGATGGTTAGAGGTTTGCCAAGAATAGACCACCCGGATCAGTTGTGCGAAGGATGTTTACTTGGGAAACATTTCAGAAAAAGTTTTCCTAAGGAAACATTCTCAAGAGCCACAAGACCGCTGCAGTTGGTTCACACAGATGTTTGTGGACCAATAAAACCAACCTCGTATGGTGGAAATAACTATTTCCTCATATTTGTCGACGACTTTAGTCGAAAGACATGGGTTTATTTCTTGAAACAAAAATCAGAGGTTTTCTCTAATTTCAAGAAATTTAAATCCCTTGTGGAGAAAGAAAGTGGCTTTGAAATTGTGGCTATGAGATCGACAGAGGAGGAGAATTTACTTCGAGGGAGTTCGAGTCTTACTGTGAAGACAATGGAATCCGTCGGCCTCTTACGGTTCCATATACACCTCAACAAAATGGAGTTGCCGAAAGGAGAAACAGGACAATTCTCAACATGGCCCGGAGTATGTTAAAGACAAAGAGAGTGCCCAGGGAGTTTTGGGCAGAAGCAGTTGATTGTGCAGTTTACCTGATAAACCGTTGTCCCACAAAAAGCGTGTGGAATATGACTCCTCAAGAAGCGTGGAGTGGAGTTCAACCCGGCGTTGCGCATTTACGAGTATTTGGAAGCATTGCATATGCTCGTGACAGAAGTGCGAAGTGTATATTTATCGGTTATGATGCTCGATCCAAGGGATACAAGTTGTACGATCCAATCAATAAAAAGGTCGTTACAAGCAGAGATGTGGAGTTCGACGAAGAAGGTGTCTGGGACTTTGATGTTCAAGAAAAGGAGTATGATTTTCTTCCGATTTTGGAAGAAGAGGAACAACAAGTGCCGCCAGAACCAGTTGTGCAAAATGTTTCACCACCACAATCGCCTCCAAGATTAGAACCTATTGAACCATCGTCGTCAGAAGGAAGCTCGAGTGAGAGGCCATTGCGAACAAGAAGTCTAAATGAGATCTACGGAGATCGGGTATCATTATTTTGCCACTCCGCAAGTTGTAAACCGGCTAGAAAAATCGTGAAAAATAAAAAATGGAGAAATGTGACAAGAAGTAACACCACAGAGCTTGGAGTCAAGGAAGACTATGATGGCAAGAAAAATAGCAGAAGAAAAGGAGATAAACCGAAGATGAGTTGGGTACCAAAAGGCTACGGTCAACGACTAAATCATAAAGACGCTTACAGAAGCACCGATGCACAAGGATTTTGTGGATGCGGAAGTCCAACGTGGAATGACAGCAAAATCAAGTTTAAGGGGGCGTATTGGAAGATTAAACTTGATTTGGATTAATCAAAAATAATCTAGAAGACTTCAATGGTACGCAAAGGGTCCGCTAGTTCTAGAGAGGTCTTGTGGGAAATGCATAAGTATGGAATGATCCAGTAGGAGTCAAAGTCCGTAAGAAATGTGACGAGTTTTCTGGAACAAGAATTAGACTAGAAGAATCTAGAGTCAAAGTCAGATGTAAAAAGTAGTTGACTAGTGAATATTCTAGACAATGCTAGAGTAGATAGAGTCGGTTGAAAACTCCCTATAAATAGGACAGTAGAGAGCATGGACGAGGTGTAATTGAGTGAGTGCCTATAGAAGTGGTATAGGTTGAGTGAGTGTGTAGTTGAGCAACAACTACTTGAGTGTGTAATTGAGTGATATCTCAAAGTGAGGCATAAGTGAGGCATAAGTAAGTAAAGGTGAGAAAGTTAGTGGGAGTTTGTAAGAAGGTCCTGTATAAACCAAAGTTTTGAAAAATTAATAGAAGTTCATTTCCATAAACCAAAGTGTAATCCAGTTTACTCAAATTCAATACCCAATTAGCCTTTAACTCCAAAAATCATTTCCAACAGAATCAACAGCCGGTTTGCTTAATGCAGGATAGAGTCATATGCTTTTGTGCAACATTCATCATGGCTTCTGTTTTTTTTTTTCTGTATACACGGCCTTATAAATTTACCTGCTCGCATAGGTTTTGTCTTCTTTAGTTTTCTAAATGATTGTGGCAACTTGTCGAGGTCCTTTTGTTGCAAACATTGGTATTCTTTCTTCTTCGTTCTTATATATTTTTTGTTCAGTACAAAACATTTCAAGGCATTATTGCAAAAAGTTGTGAAAGACCAATGCCTTTTAATTAATCTTGAGATTATTTGCAGACTTCTGGTTCCAAAAATCAAGCCACAAAACACACAATCTTGAGATGAAAATTAACCCAACGCTTTCTAAAATCAATGACACATCATGGAGCTCTTTATATAGATAACTCCAACCAAACAGTGAATCTCACAACAAATATGAATATCAAGTAAAAATAAAAACATAAACTTTCTTTTCTAATTTCTGGAAACTAAATATTAAGAAATTAACATAACCCAGTGCAGAGGGCAGTATGAAATTAGAGCACCTCAGGTTTCAAAGAATTTTGACAAACGTCAGATATGCCACCATATATCTTTTCATAATCCCCATACATCCTTCCATAATCCCTCGACAACTTATTAGGAAAACTATAGTCAAGACTCCTAATACGAGGTAGAAGGACGTGAGTCCTAAAAAGAGAAGGATGCCCGAGACTGCTAACTTTGTGTACCACGGCAAATCATCCAAATTTACTTCCTTGAATTTGGGCCATTTCGGAGGTGTAGAGGAAGGAGACACAGCTGGTCTTCTAACACATCTCATTATAATCCATACACATGTTACTAGGAGAAAGGCTTTGAAGAGTCCGAATTTGAGAATGAAGGGCGAGACTCCATATCCAATAAGAGTTATGGGCGCCAAGAAACAAATGGCCAAGGTTACTAAAAATGATGGCCAGGAGATCTCCTCATTAGATTCTTCGGAAGATGTAGACGGAGTTCCAACTTGTTCCTCAGATTGTCGAATCTGTTTGATCATTGCCATCGAAGTAATTATAACAGTGGGAGTAACAGCTCTTCGAATCTCGTACAGACTCATGATGATGACGTTTAGAAAAGAAAAAGAGAGGGAAATCAATATGAGTTAGAACTGAACGAAACTGCTGATATTTATAGATGTAGCACGTCTAAGTTTTAGAAACCCCTTAAAAATCCCAAGTATAGGAACTTGCTTTAAAACAGTAAAAGCGCGTAATTCCTTTTCTATGAAAAAAACGCGGCCAAAGCGGTAACTTCTATGTTGGGCATGGGCCTAAAATTGAATGGGAAAATTAGGAACCATTTTTGGGGACCATGGTTTTTTTGAGGGGACCATGGTCTTATTAGGCCACCTTCCCTATAGTTATAAGGGGTGTCCTAAAGTGTGGAAATGATTAACCTACCCTTAACTTAATTTAATTTAAAACTAACCTAATAACCACCTACATATATATATAACCACCACCACCGCCTCCCACCACTACCACCTCCGACTACCACCACCACCTCTATATATATAACTTAATTTAAATCATTAACATATTTACTCTTTTACCTAATTAAAATTATAACTGATCTACAACTTCTTCTTCCTCTATTCTACAATTTTTCTTCTTCTCTTCTTCATCAATTTATGATCATCTAACCCTGATCATATACAAATCTAATCAAAATCATCAAATTTTTAGCCTGGTCGATTCATGGAATTTTCATCGTCGATTAATCAATCTTTTATAAACAAACCTATCCATAAGTATTTTCCCACAAACCCATTACTTCTAATTCGTTTTTGATTGAAATTTTGATAAGTAGTCATCAAAATATGGTTGAAATGGAAGTTACAGTGGCATGTTCGGTTAGTAATAGTTTAGAAAAAACTAGTTTGCTAACCGAACATTCTGAAACCAAGAACACGAAGAACACTTCGGTTATCACGAATTAATTTTTTCTTAACCGAACTCAGAGTTCGGTTGGTTCACAAAAAAGGCTAAAACTATTTTCTAACCGAACTTTACCAATATTACAAAAAAAAAAAAAAATCAAATGTAACCGAACTATGTTATTTTTCCCACTATGTTGATTTTTGATTTAACCGAACTTTGCCCACTATGTTCGGTTGGTTCGCAAAGAAGGCTAAAACTATTTTGTAACCGAACTTTACAAATATTACAAACAAAAAAAAAAAAAAAAAAAAAAAAAATCCAATGTAACCGAACTGTGCTATTTTGCCCACTATGTTGAGTTTCAATTTAACCGAACTTGTGCCACTATGTTTGGTTTGTTCGCAAAAAACCTTGACAAACCGAACTCTTAACTAATTGTGTGTAGTTCGGTTAGATATTGGTTGGTATGTAGTTCTGGATCTATTGCAAGAGATGCACCTCCTCGCAGTCCATAGCTGTTACCTGTAGCATTTCTACAGATCAGTCCCCATCCTTATAAGAGCATCACCAACAGAAGGTGCAAAAAATCCTATGTGTCTTTTTAATTTAGTCCCTTTATCTATGGGGTCTAAACATAGAGTAAATATAGGACCTCATATTTAAAAATCCATCTCTAACAGTAGAGAATTTTTTAAGAAAAATAGTGTAAAATATGACGTGGAGGTGGAGCCGGAGGTGTAGATAACACTTTCTTGAACACCTTCATATTTAATAATTGGTCCCTCCTAGTTTATAGGACCCTACTGTTGGAGATGGATTTATGTCAAACGAGGGTGTAAAATCCTATGTGTCAATAAAAAAAACAAGATTCACCCTCTCTTGGTGATGCTCTAAGCAATTTTTATCAATATGTGAGCCATCAAAATTTATTTTTAGGATGTCATTTGCTGGAGGGAGCCAGTTATGAACAGTCTGTCTAATAGAGTGATTTTGCATAGAATTTCTGTCTCCTACCCTGATCCAATCACTAAGCTGCAACAAAACATTATTAGCAATTTCAGCAGGCACAAGAGATTTGTTATCAAAAACTTTAGCACATCTAGATTTCCATATGAGCCAAATTGTGAAACAAACAACATCATACTGTTTGAAATCTTTTGCACTATTGTCTGTTATAAAAAAACTATAGAACCATCAGTGAATGTCTTGATTCTGTAGTTGCAGGGCTAGACCGGGGTTAACCAGGTTCCATACAGATCTTATTTCAGTGCATTCAAAGAACAAGTGATGTGGTGTTTCATTTGAGGTGCCACAAAAAGGACAAGAAGCATCTTGATATCTAGTGTCTCTGGCCAATCTAGATTTTGTAGGTAAACATCTATGCATAAATTTCCAATCAAAATGGTGGATTTTAGGAGGTAATTTATGCTTCCAAAAGGATTTCCAACAAATCTGAAGGTTATTCTTGGTTGGCTTAGCAACTAGCTTTTTATTAAGAATAGCAGTGTATGCAGACTTAGCAGTAAATTGGCCATTTCTGGCTGGTTCCCATCAGATTCTATCCTTACCTGCAAGTGGAATTCTGATTCTAGTTATATCATTGACAATATTGTTATCATCAAAAAAGTTTTTAAAGTATCCACTTTCTAGTCTTTTAAATCCTAATCTATTAATTGACTAATAGTAGACATACCAGAAGAGAAGAATTGTGAGGGTGGAGGGCTGTGTCTATTTGGAATCCAATTGTCTTTCCATATAGACACTGTAGTACCCTCACCTATTTCCACAATATAATGCTTTCTAATTATCTCAAGACCAGTGCATATGCCTTTCCATATCCAAGATCCATGTTCAGTGAAACTGTCAGTTAAAGGATTAACATTATCAAAATACTTACCTTTCAAAATGATTGCCCATGGTTCATCAGGAGATGTTACCATTCTCCACACCAGCTTAGTAAGGAGAGCTATGTTTAAAATATCAGTCCTTCTAATATTAAGTCCTCCCATCTCTTTGGGAAGAGCAATATCAGACCAAGCTTTTGGATAATAACCTTTCTCAGTTTCCTTTTTTCCCCACCAAAATTTCACTTGTAAACTGTCCATTTTATCAGTTAATTCTTTAGGCATAGGAAACACTGCTAAATGGTGGTTAGCTAGACTACCTAAGACAACTTGGTTCATCGCAGTTCTGCCAGGAGGAGATAAGAAGATAGAATCCCAGATGTGGAGTCAGTTTCTATAACTATCAAGAAGATGAGCAAAGGATTCAAACTTTCTCTTTTGTAATAGGAGGGGAACACCTAAGTATTTCTCATTTAAAGACATCCTTCTTATGCCTAGAATGTTACAGATATCATTCTTAACATTGCTAGGTACATAATCACTAAAGGCTAGGGCAGATTTTTCAAAGTTCACGACTTGGCCAGAGAAGCTGCTGAATTGCTTAATAAGAGTTGACAGATTCCTAGCATCTTTAGTTCTAGCTTTAATGAAAATAATACAATCATCTGCAAAGAATAAATGAGAAATAGGTGGGCACTTTTTGTTTGCTTTAAAACCATGAATAAGATCATTATTTTCAGCAGTTCTCAACCCTCTAGAAAAAGCTTCCATGCAAAGAATAAAGAGATGGTGAATAAAATACAACAACATGGTGGTATCGGATCCAATACATGATCGTATAAAGTGGTCTCATGATAAGCGAAATTTTGAAAATATTTAATGAATGAACTCACGCAACCAAGGGAAGTGGAGTATATGAGTTGTGCACCGAGATCTTTGAAATGAGATTCACATGAAGTAAAGCCGAGGTCATCATGTCTTCGCTACTAATTTATGTCAGTGTTTCTTCTGCTACTTTCTTGAAGATATATTAGAGTATATATATATTATGTATATACAAGGTAGCCGAGGTCATCATGTGAAGAAGGACAGAGGCATAGTCAAGACATGCGCACATAAGTAGCCAAGGTGCAGAGAAGATCCAAGGAAACCGTACAGTGAAGTGAAGGTCAAGTTAAAGAAATTACCTAGAATAACTACCAACCTTCCTAGTTTAGTTTAATTCTAACTCTATAAATTAAAGTTCTCCATGTAATTGTAAATCATCCCAGTATCAACTTATTCTGGAGATCAATAATATTCACCCTAAGGGGTTTCGTCCGTGGACATAGGTCAAGATGACCGAACCACGTTAAACATCGTCTTCCATTATTATTTTGGTATGTAGATTTATTTCTTCTTTGTCGTTCTTTAATCATTGATTTATCTTATTGTTTTCAATCATGATCAATGATATCCATCTTAGTTTTGATCTACATATCAAAATTTAAGAAGATATCAATTGTGTCTGTCACAAAATGCTTAGCTTTCTCGCATAATTCAGCCGTTTTTTCCCTCTAGCTAGATATTTGTACTTGCAAATGCTTTGGTCTTTGGAGACTCCTAGGACTTGCAGCACAAAGAAACTATCCCAATTAGCCTTAATATGATCCAGATAAATAACCCGCATAGAGTCTGAATTCTTACACCAAAAGAACACTTGAGATTTGATTTGATGTATGATGCTCTCAAAGTCTAGAGCCCCATTGTTAAATATTAGAATATCATTCCGAGAATTTCAGATCACCCAACAAATTGTTGCCGGTAAAATTTTCCAAAGAGTTTGACTAGCGGATCAAAACTTCTGCATTTGAATCCACCTTGGATAACCATGTCAATATAGTCCGACATTACCCAAGTATTCTTGGTATATGATAAGAAATGATGCCAAATACTCGTTGCAAATGAGCAATGAAGTAAAAAATGCGTTTTTGATTCTCCTTGTTGACAACATAAGAGACAACCATTTACTAGTTATTTTCCTTTCTTATATAAGATGTCCATTGTGGGAAGTTCTTCCATTGAAAAAAATCAATTTTGGCGGCAAAGATCTGGACCACACACTCAGATTTTTGGATTCTAATTGATATTTCCTTTTCCATCCAAGCTGACTTTACTGAGAATATCCCATTTTTGTCAACTTCCCAATAAACTGAATCTTGACCATCATCAATTGAGCACTGTTCAATAATTACAGAAAGATTTAAGGTTTCGTCGACCTGTCTTTGGTTGAGCCGTCTATCCAAGCCGAGATTCCAAGAGCCACCATTTGCGAGCATTTCAACACACGTATAAATAGTCCAGTTTTTTTACCAAAGAAATGCGATAGATGCTTCGAAAAGTTCTGTTGAGAGAATCTTCTCCCACCCAAAATCTAATAGATTTACCATCCCAAATCACGATATCACGAAAAAATGCAGAGGTTTCTTTCTTGGGGATTTTGATATAATACACCCTGTGGCATTAGTATTTCCTAAAATACACCCATTATTTTGGTAATTGTTAAAATACACCCATCATCCATAAAATTGTTAAGGCCCACCATGTATACATCCAACCGTAGAATTATCAAAATTAATCAACGATGGAGATTTATTTGAAACGAGGAAATTACCTATGTACCCATAGCTGGAAAACAAAATGGTTCCGAGAAAAGTTTTGATTTCCTCTCACCTCACTCGACTGACTCTTCCACAAAGCCTTCCACTGCCTAACCCAACCGCTGCACCACCACCCTGCTACTAACACCATCACCTCTAGCACCTCCTCCTTCTTCTTCTACTAACAGTACACAACCATCAGTGTAACAAGAGGTTGCAGTTTTTTGGTTCGTTTCAATTCAAACTATTTTTGTTCATCGGAGGAGATGTAAATCATGGCGAGATCAAGGCTCCGTTGGTTGATTCATGTGATGGATTTATGTTCTCAAGTTGGCGACCGTAATGGTGTTTGATTATTATGAAATTGGGGAGGTGAATTCAAGCTTCTGGTGGTGATAGAAAGCTAATGGTCGTGAGTTTATTTTTGTGGAGGATCGACAATTTTGTAGTTGACTTTACAGTATTAACAATTGGTATTTTGGGGAGATGATGTTCACTGCAACACAAATGAAAAAGGGTTCTCTTACGATCTGAAAATTGGGTTCAATTTAGGGTTGATACGGTCTCAAGTTAAATTTAAATTGAAAATTCTCAATTGAGAAACCAGCAGCTGCAACAATGGAGATTTGGGTCAAATACGGATGATGATAAAACATCAGGGAGATAGGGAATTTAATTTGATGGTCTATGTTGAGAAGAATTAGGTCTTGCCGTAACTGATTTTGGTGATAATTGTTTGAGCAATGACAAACCGGTGGTTGATGGGCTGTTGGAGTCGGGAGAAAGGTGATGTAGCCGAGATGGAGAACGGCCGTGTCCTGGTGGTGGATCGAGCGTGAGGAGGATAGAGTTTAACTGGTTGTAACCGGATTTGGAAGAGATTGTCGGAATCTGATCAAGGGGCTTTTCAGTCATTCTCAACTCAGTTCAACTCGGGCCGAGTTGGCATTTAACGTCCATTAACCGTTTTAATGAAGAAACGGGATGGAAAAGTGAAACTGGGTGTATTTTGGCAATTTAGAAAAAAACGGGTGTATTTTAGGAAATACTAATCCCACAGGGTGTACTTTGTCAAAATTCCCTTCTTTCTTCCAAGAATTCTCTATAAATGTGAGTCGATGTTTGGCAAAGGTGTGCAAATATGCGTTTCATTCACCTTCACTGAGGTTGTGTTTGCTAAATTTCTCGTGATGGTATTCTAATTAGACATTCCGCAAATTTATTTTCTTTCACTTATAAATGAAACTAACTTGGAAATAAATATTTGGTTCACATATACTAACTTTCGACATAAGTTGGAAAAGCTATTACATATAAAAGATGTTTTAACACCAGAACCGTCAAAATATTTGTTTCATCGTTAACAGTCAAAAGCATAAACATTCTGCTTCATAAAGTATTCACTTTGTATTTTGACTTGTATAAATTATTCTGAATTATTTTCACAAATTTTTTTATGTCTAGAAGTTGGAAAATATCTCTTTTAAGGGGCACTCAAACAGGCATGAGGGTCTTAAAAAAAAAAAAAAAAAACCTTAGTAGAAGCATAAGCCTGTTTAACCGGGCTGCAATTGTTCCAAAAGACTTTTGAGTAGAGGTCTAAAAAATAAATTACCATGGCGCCACTTGGCAGTACCTCACAGCAAAGTGGATGGTCAAATAAATTCTGGATCGTAGTAAAATCCTATTGAGGCAAAATTCATTTTCATTTGCTCCTCCGTTTTTCTCACAACTCCAAGACCGGAAGGCTTAGCTCTCAGATCTAATCTATACCATTACCAGAACATCTTTGTAGGTACGAAACTGTATTTCTTTAACCTTTTAGATTTTCTTGATTGATTTGATGAAGTTTTTATTCGCTTTTTTTATATCATTCAAATTCAAGGACTTCTACTGAGAAGCCCTTAACCTATTTGTTGAAATTCCTCTTAAACATTTAGTTATAAGTACTCTGCTTTATGTATAAATAAGGGAAACAGTAAGGAAATCTAAGGACCGCGTGATTGTAGGGATGACGGATAAGATGAAAAACAAGAGTAAAAGTAGTAGTAGTGGTGTTGATAGTGAGAATAGATCTTGTGTTTCTTTTGATGAGGATATAGTATGTGATGTACTAAGCAGACTCCCTGTGAAATCACTTCTGCGTTTCAAGTGTGTATCTAAACGATGGTATTCCTTGATCCAAGATCCGTATTTTGTTGATTTACTTCTTATCCGATCAAAAGCATGCCAACGTCTTTTTGTCGCTGAACCACTTTACGGGGAAAGGGCAAGTTTATATTCCTGGTGATTCTAGTTGTAGTCCCTATGGATTTGGGTTTGATCCTGTCACCAAGGATTACAAAGTGGTATGCAAGTGGATGGTACAGGAAGACTGGAGATCTTTTAATCGGAAACCTGACGATTCTGAGTACTGGGAAGTCTTGACATTAGGCCACAATGCATGGAGAACGATCATTGACGCACCACCTTTTACTCTTGGATTCAGTGGCATATCTCCTGTTTATGTGAATGGTTCCATTTATTGGTGTTCTTGTAATCCTAATGGTTATGCTGATTTCATTGTGGCATTTGATGTTGGATGTGAGAAGTTCAAAACGATTCAAATTCCTAATTTCATTCTTCACCAGCCTTTGCATCTTGATGGGTACTTGACACCTAGTATTCGTGTGTTAGAAGTGGATGGGCAGGTTGCCTTGTTAGTGCTTACACGGTCCAGGTAGGGATTTATGAAGATGATGACAAGGAAAGGAGTAAAGCTACAACTACAGATAGTGGTGAAAAGAGATTGGAAGAACAACACTTTCAAAGAGATTATATTTAGTGGGATCCGCAACTCAGTTCATGAAGCTTATTTACAGCTTTCAGTGAAAACCTGGTTTCCTTAGAGCAAGTCTTATGGTGGAATCCAAGCTATTCCAAGTGTGGAAAATCCATGGAATGTCATGTCTAATGGCTTCCAAGTTGGGGTCTTCCACAGAAAATTCAAGCAACCTTCCATGGTTTCGTGGAAGGGTTCGTGGAATCCATAGAAACGCCATTAAGAATAGCGCTAAACGCCAATAAGAAATAGCTAAAAAACGCCATTAAGATCTGCGTTTTTTTTTTATCCGTAGATTTGAAACGAGTTGTTGAAATCTAACAATTTGAGAAAAAACGCCATTGTTAATGGCGTTTTTTTAGCGCAATTAAGAATTGCGTTTTTCTAGCGCCATTAAGATTAGCGTTTCGCTTATTCCACCATTAGACTTGCGCTTCCATCCACACTTCCAAGTGATGAGGTGGCGTGGAATATGGAAGATGGATGGATTCCACCATAAGACTTGCTCTTATCACCAGCAGAAAAGAGGCGCTACATTTAGCCTTCAACTGAAATTGATCAGTAAGACTATTTAATGGCGTTCGGTGTGTCTGGAAAAAACAAAAGCGCACATGAAAAGATATAGACAGTGGAGATATAAAAGGTACGAATCAACAGCCGGTTTGCGTGTCATATGGCATATGGAAAAGCGCATATGACTCTGTCTGGAAAATTAAAACACATAATTTTGAGACAATTTCCAGATGCTTTTTAATTAATAAAAAACTAAATAATGACACAACATCCTTTATAGATAGATAACTCCAACCAAACAATGAATCTTACAACAAATATCAACATCAAGTAAAAATAAAAATAAAAATAAAAACATAAACTTTCTTTTCTAATTTCTGGAAACTACATACTAAGAAATTCCATAACCCAGTGCAGAGAGCAGCATAAAATCAGAGCACCTCATGTTTCAAGAATTTCAACACATGTCACATAAGTATGCCACCATATATCCTTTCATAATCCCCAGACATACTGACAAACATGGTATCACCATATATCCTTCCATAATCCCTTGACAACTTATTAGGAAAACTGCAGTCAAGACTCCTAATAATAGGTAGAAAGACGTGAGTCCTAAAAAGAGAAGGATGGCCGAGACTGCCAACTTTTTGTACCACGGCAAATCAGCAAAATTCTCTTCCTTGAATTTGGGCCATTTCGGAGGTGTAATAGGAGAAGCAGCTGGTGCAACACATCTCATTCTAATCCATAGAAATGTTACTAGGAGAATGGTTTTGAAGAGTCCGAATTTAAGAATGATGGGCGAGACTCCATATCCAATAAGAGTTATGGGCGCCAAGAAACAAATGGCCAAGGTTACTAAAAATGATGGCCAGGAGATCTCCCGAGTTCCAACTTGTTCCTTGGATCCTCGAATCTGTTTGATCATTGCCATCGTAATAACAGTGGGAGCAAATCAATATAAGTTGCATTACTACTGACCAAACTGCTGATATTTATAGATGTAGCACGTCCAAATATTAGTAACCTCTTAAAAATCCCAAGTATAGTAACTTGCTATGAATTAGGAAACACTAAAAGCGTAATTCCCTTTCTTCGAAGAAAACTACGCGTCGTTCTAAAAAAAACGCGTACAAAGTGGCATTTTGTACGTTGGGCCTAAAAATTGAACACCCAACAAGATCAGAGCATACTACAGTTGATAATGGACTTTGGCATTTTGTAAAGAACCATTTTTGAACCTTGATTTTCGGCATACCAAAAACTTTCAAGGCATACAAAATAGTTTTCCCATCCTAGGTGACCTTATAAGGGGTGTCTATTGGGTAGTTCAGTTACCTATATACCCTTGAACCTCAAATCAAAAAATAAATTATTCTAAACATCTCTTCTTCTTCCTCCATTAAAACCACCTTCTTTTTCTCTGAGATTTTTTTTTTCATCACCGTAATTAATTATCGATTCGTGAAAATTCGATCATCCATTAAATTGAACTATATAATGGATCGTACAAAGAAAAAAGCAAACGTCAGGTGTTATAAATCCTCTTCCAATCCATGAATTAAAGAAGAAGAACTAATTGAAGATTAAGGTGTAAAAACTACAATTGAACTAGAAATTGAATCGGAATTTCAACCATTTGAAGCTCCAAATACTGAAATAAGGATAAGAAGGTATTCCCTACAAACCCAATCTTTTAATTGTTTTTTTTCATGGATTAAATGGGTTAAATTGCTAAAAACTTAGGGTTTTTGGCGGTTACAGTAGCGGGTTCGGCTGATAATTGAGTTGAGTTTTGAGTCGAACTATTCTTGAAATTTCACCCTGAAAGTGTCAATGAACAGTTCGGCTAAACCGTAAATGTCAATTTTTAGCTGAACCCCAAAATGCGTATTTAATACGTCCTAGAACAGTGCCATGTTCGGCTAATACCTTGCAAACCTTCCCAGCCGAACCTGAGAAGTGAAATTTACCCCAGGTGGTTGTCAGGTTCGGCTGACTCGATTAGATCACTTTCAAGCCGAACCTCTATCTGTAAACACTTCGAAAATATTGATTTGAAGTCTCTAGGTTCGGCTAGCTCGTGCAGTTGAGTTATCAGCCGAACCTTCTCTTTGCACACTCAAGTTTTTCGATCTTGTTTTGGCCATAACTTTTTCGTCCGATGTCGGAATGACCTCATTCTTTTTGTGTTGTGTTTGTCTTTTCATTCTCTTGAAGTTGAAGATAAGATCTCATTGATTTTATTGAGTTTAATATGGACCTTGGTATTCTCCATCATTAGACTTCACTTTCTTAACACTTTTAGTAATTTCCACTTTTTTTTGTTTGGTTCATCCTATGCAAAGGCTGCACAATAGAAAACATATGTAATAAAAAGCCTAACCCCTAAATGTGTATGAATTTAAGTGTTTCATGGAAAATCAGTATCATGTTATTAGGATGATGTGATTTTTTGAATATGAGCCGAACTTAGAAAAATATATAGTTCGGCTGATACGATATTTAGAGTGAAAACCGAACCTAATCTCAAAAATAGGTTCGGCTTGTTATTAGACTTTAATATAAGCCGAACTAGGATCTTACAAATAGGTTGGAAGTTAGAAAATTAAGGTTCGGCGTATAACGTTAACAAATTCAGCTAGCCGAACCGTTCATCAATTTAGTGGGTTCGGCTTATATTTTTAAGTTGAGCATAGTCCTGGTTCGCCGAACCATGATGAAAAATACAATTTTTTGATGATTTCTAACTACAAAAGTGAGATTAAACATAAAATAGAAGTGTACATGTGTGTTAGAAGCATTGGGTTCCTCATCTATGTATTCATCATCAGGATTTGGCTCATAAAAATTATCATCTTGAGTTTGAGTTTGTGTAAAATCATTCTCATAATCTAAGAAATCAACCATTTCTGGATCACTGTTGTAGTTGATATGTATTTTCCTAGGTTTTTTAGATGAAGAATGACCCTCCTCATCCTCCATTGAATCAAGAATTAAAATTTGCCCACTTTCTCCTTCTCTTTCTCTCCTTCTTAACCAAAACATCATTTTTTCCCTCAAATTTTTTCATCTAAACAACCTTTAAAATTCTGAAAATTATCTTAATCACTAAAAAAATATTTAATCACTAATCCAGATTACTAACTGTTTATGGGTAAAAATCGTTTCTGCTGATTTCGGTAATTTCGGTAGGTGAGTGAGAAACTGGTTCAAACCCTAAACAAATGTGCTGCACGTGAGCACTTTATAGATTCGAGAGATCAATCTATACAAGTCCGGCCTAAACCAAGAAATGGCCGTCCCAGGACTTGCTTCGATCACAAAGTGGAGGAGAAGGGTTGATTTGGGGAGGAAGCAAAGAAAGGTGTTGAGGAGAGTAGTATCTCGACTTGTATCAGAAAGTGAAAGCTTAGGAAGCTTGCAAGAGATGAAAGCTTTTTGGGAGAGCTTGCAAAGTTGCCTTTCTAAGAGTGTAGTATTTTTCTCTTGACCGAGACTTGTCATCTGGTGGAAATAGGTAAGACCTATTTATACAAGTCGAGATTGAAACGTACTCTGGCCTCATGAAGGAAGAGAGTAAAGGGTGAAATAATGGGAGGAGGTGGTAACCGCATGGTTTAATGGGTGAAAACGTTTTTCACCATTATTTCCTCTTTTATTTGACCGCTTTATTCCTTTTCACGCTTTCTTAAAGTGAGCTTAGTGTACGCTGCATGCTGTGACCGCCAAACCAAAACCCGAAAGAAGCATCCCCCAGTTTGTGTTGATGTCTCGAGTGTTGGTTGCATCTTGAGTGCAAATGGCGCTGCTAGTGGCGCGTGTGGCATGTGCCAATGGCATGTGCGGAATGCCTTGGTGGTAGGTTGCACGGTTTGCAAGTTAGGCTACCAGCGTGTGTGTTTGGCATGCGCCAATGGCATGTGCGGAATGCCTTGGTGGTAGGTTGCACGGTTTGCAAGTTAGGCTACCAGCGTGTGTGTTTGGCATGTGCCAATGGCATGCGTGGCCATTAGGGCCGTGACCTTGATAGGGAAACTAGCTAGCGAGCATGTTGGCATGTGCCGTTAGGGCCGTGACCTTGATAGGGAAACTAGCTAGCGAGCATGTTGGCATGTGCCAATGGTATGCGTGGCCGTTAAGGCCGTGACCTTGATAGGGAAACTAGCTAGCGAGCATGTTGGCATGTGCCAATGGTATGCGTGGACGTTAAGGCCGTGACCTTGATAGGGAAACTAGCTAGCGAGAATGTTGGCATGTGCCAATGGCACGCGTGGCCATTAGGGCCGTGGCTTTGGTAGAAAAAGCCGCTAGCGAGCATGTTGGCATGTGCCAATAGCATGCGGGGCCGTTAGGGCCGTGGCTTTGGTAGGAAAAGCCGCTAGCGAGCATGTTGGCATGTGCCAATAGCATGCGGGGCCGTTAGGGCCATGGCTTTGGTAGGAAAAGCCGCAAGCGAGCATATTGGCATGTGCCATTGGCACGTACGGCCATGTTGACCTAGTTGCACGTTTTGCAAGCCTAGGGCGCTATATTTGGCATGTGCCAATGGCATAGCGGCTTAGTTTGACATGGTTGCCAATGAATGTGACACGGAGTTTGGTTTTAGCGTTGTTGCCCATGGTGCGCAGTATGCGGCTTGGTTTGGCGTTGTTGCCATGGTGCGCAGAGTGCGGCTTGGTTTGGCATGGCTGCCACGGTGCGTAGAGTGCGGCTTGGTTTGGCGTGGTTGCCATGGTGCGCAGAGTGCGGCTTGGTTTGGCGTGGTTGCCATGGTGCGCAGGGTGCGGCTTGGTTTGGCATGGTTGCCATGGTGCGCGGGGGTGCGGCTTGGTTTGGCATGGTTGCCATGGTGCGCGATATGCGGCTTGGTTTAGCGTTGTTGCCATGGTGCGCGGTATGCGGCTTGGTTTGGCGTTGTTGCCATGGTGCGCAGAGTGCGGCTTGGTTTGGCGTGGTTGCCATGGTGCGCGATGATGCGGCTTGGTTTGGCGTAGTTGCCATGGTGCGCGAGTGCGGCTTGGTTTGGCGTGGTTGCCATGGTGCGGTTTGAGTGCGGCTTGGTTTTTGGAATTAGGGTTACGTGTCGAAAACCTAATTTGGTATTTTGAAAAAATACCCTATTAATTATTTACACCTGAGTTAAATGCTCTTAGTTAATGCGTTGCGGGTAACACCAGGTCATGGGGTTTTACGATTTTACCCCTTGTTTAGAAACCACCATCAACATTAAGTCCCCTGCTTAGCTCGGAACAGGGGCTTTGTTGCGAGGTAAGTATAAGATGGTGACAAACTATCAACAGCAAACCGTAAAGAGAATTGAGGAGGCTTGTCTGACCTTTTATAAATAGGATTCGGAATCCTTGCCTCTGGTAGCTTTGCACGAATCAGAAAGCTGGCACAACTTGTGGGGACGGTGCAGCTCGGGCGACATTGGGGAGTTGGCGTGAGTTGGGAACTGAGTGTGCTAGCTGGTGGGACCGGCTATGCGTGCTTGCAGGCGTGCCTTGGGAAACCCGAGCGTGCTAGTTTGGTGGGACCGGCGCAAAATGTGGAAGTTGTGCGTGCTTGCAGGCGTGACTTGGGAAACTGAGCGTGCTAGCTGGTGGGACCGGCGCAAAATGTGGAAATTTTGCGTGCTTGCAGGTGTGACTTGGGCGGCCATTGGGAGGTCGGCGCAATTGGTGGGGCCGGTCCAACTTGGAAACCGTGCTTGCAAGCGTGACCGATGTAAATAAGGGGGGAGTAGGCGTTTCTTTAGATAGCAAAGTTTCCTTATTTTGCTTCCCTTCACGTACGGCTTCAATTAGGGCATCGTTCACGCTAAAATCTGAAAGCGTTATGTTCCTCATTGCTTCCTTTCCCTTTTAAGATCCCGTATTTATACCCAACGCAACGGTATGTTTTCTTCTTCTTTGGCGGACTGACATACACTTTAACGCTTGTTGTGTAAATGGGGAAATTTCCTTTTTGTGCAGAAATATCCTGTTGGAGCATGCGTCACTGTTATCGACGAGGATGACCTAGTTGTTCCTCTTCCTTCAAGTCCGACCTTGTTGACTCGCTGCAGACTTGGAGAATGCTGATTTAGGGCTCTCTGTCATGAATACCCTTCGCGGGTTTATCGTTTGGGACTCGTATGAGGTGTCTCTCCTCCAATTATCGGAATGTTGGTGGTTTCTTGGTGCGGAAAGAATTCGTAGCCCTTTATACGAGGATATGGAAGACGTGCGGCCATATTGCTACCGGGAGCGTGGTGAAGTCTTTGTTCGTCGCTTTGGTTTCCGTAGTGAACTATATTTTGCCAATGACTGCTGAGATGGAGAATGTGTCCATTCATGTTGTTGTGGAGTCAGCCATTTAAAAGTGGGAGAACATGGTGTCTACCTGCGAATCTTTGGAATTTAACGTTAGCTGGTTGCGGCACCGCCTCAATATTGTGAAGGCCTATTGAGGCTGGTATTCTTCTTTGGTGTGATTCCGCCACGAGAGCCATCTTGTAAGAAGAGGAAGTTTTGGCCCCTGGAGTTTCGGAAGATTGAAGAGCTAACTCGAGATTTGAAGAGTAGGACTGAAAGATATCATGGCCGATTGAAGATGATATTTTGTAGGGATTATAATTTACTAGATGGGCTTTTCTGATTTGCATTATGCGATTCGAAGGCTCCCCTTTCTCTCTCTTTTGTTTTTTTTGTTTTTTTTTGTTTTTTTGTTTTTTTGAAGAAAATAAAGAGATTCTGTTAATCGTTGGCTTTGTATTGAAATTCGATAACTGGTAAGGAAAGAAGTAAAAGCAGAGAGAGAGTGCCTGGACGTTCACACTTTTGATGTAGCATGTTGTAGGGGAATGATTAGGCGTAGTACGCCTTAAGCCACTTTCCGTTGATAACTGTCTCTAGCTTTCCCCCATCTTCTTTGATGATCTTGTAGTAACCGCTGTTATATGCTTTAGTGATTATGTACGGCCCTTCCCATTTGGGAGAAAACTTCGGTGCCGTGCGTCTTCTTTGGATGTGTTTGGCTGTTTTTAGCACCAGATCTCCTTCCTTGAAAACCACAGGTTTTACATGGTGTAAACGCCATGGAAATCCACATTTCGTATGTTTGTGCATGTTCCTCTTCCCGAGATCTTTTGGAGTCTAGAGTATCCGATTCGCAATTCTCGGCATTGAGTGATTTGGTTTCGTCCACTGGGGTCCGCTCGCTGCGGCAATTCTGGCGGACGGGATTTTGATTTCTTTGGGAGGATCGCGTCTGTACGTAGACGAGGGAGTAAGGAGACATGCCGGTGGAGCTTCTAGGAGATGTTCTATACGCCCGAGAGAGCTATTGGCAATTGTTCATGCCGGAGTTACGGGATTGTCATGTCTTGTTCGGTGAGGATTCGGATCAGAGTCTTGTTGGTACTTTCGCCTTGCCCATTTCCATGAGGATAATAGATGGTAGAGAAGACTTGTTTGATTCCGTACCTCTCAAGTAGTTCCTGTACTTGCTTGTTAGCGAAAGGCGTGCCGTTGTCGGTGATGACGTGTTTAGGTACGCCAAAACGGCAGATGATGTGTTCCTTGATGAATGCCGCGATTGTGGCTCCAGTGGTTCCTTTATTTGAACAGCTTCAACCCATTTGTAAAGTACTCGGTCGCGGTTATTATGTACTCATCTTGTTTTGAGGATGGGGGTTGATCTTCCGATGATGTCGAGTCCCCAGACTATAGAAGGGCCACGGGCTACTTATCGCGTGCAAGGGTGTTGGAGGCGCGTGGATGAGGTTTCCATGAATCTGGCATTCTCGGCATTTACGAACGAAGGTAGCCGCGTCGTCTTCCATGGTCGGCGGTAGTACCTCTCGTGTATCTGCGAGAAATAATTCTGTTTTCCTTGGTGTTCGCCTTCGTGCATTTCTCTTAACATAACTCGGGACCTCATGCCGTTCAAACACCTTAGTAGACTTCCCAGAAACTCTTGCGATATAAAACCCCATCATGGAAAACGAATCTTTTGGACTTGTCTTAGTTTGGACGCATCCTCTTTGTTAGTAGGAAGAATGCCATCGCGAAGGAAAATGATGTACGGCTCCACTTGATCCCAGTGTGGCTGATGTTGAGGATTTCTGTCTGACATGGGGACGCCTGGCAATTTGGACACGCTTTTTGGAGCAATCGGGATTGGGTTTCCATCTCCGGCCAATAGTATCCAAGTCGTTGTAAACGACGGTAGAGGGTTACCACTGATGTTATTCCACAGACTTCGGCATGAATATGTTCAAGTCATTTTCTTGTGCTTCCTCTTTCCCGAGACACCTTGACAGAGCCGTCTGGATTTCGGCGATACTGAGAACACCTTGAAGCATAAAGAAATTCCGCAAAGTCTTGATGTCGACCTTCCCTTGAAAAAGTGAGTTCTTGAGTTCTTGGATGATAGGAGATCTCCAAGTCATCGTCTTGGCTTTCTCGGGTTGTGAAAGCCATGTTGAAGCTATCGTTCGCCGTTTCTTGCCCGGGGGTTTCCTCGGCTCCTTGAACGCAACTTTGAGGCTAGTGTAGCTAAGCGGTCGGCATGCTTGTTGTGCTACGGCCGACATGTGTGATGGTTGCTTCGGCGAAATAATTAAGTAGTTTTTGTGCTTCAGCCCTGTATGGTGCCAGCGTTAGTTACTTCAATGCATAGATCCCGTTTACCTAGTTGATGAGTAATTTGGAATCTCCTCTGATCTCCAAACGCGTGGCCCCGACTTGTTTAGCTAGTGATAGTCCGATGAGGAAAGCTTCGTATTCAGCTGAGTTATTGGTGCACGGAAAGTCTAGCTTGAAAGAGTGCGAGAAGACTTCTCCAGTAGGAGATACTAGTACAACACCCGCTCCTCGGTATTAGTCTTTGGGGGTGGAAGAGCCGTCAAAGAACAAGTAGCCACGTTTCCTCTCGACTAAAAAGATATCTGGAAGATCTCCGGGAGATCTTCTCGTAGTCTGCGGTGTCTTCTCCCGGGAATGCCGCTACAGGTCCGCAACAGACTTGTCCCTTTATGGCCCTTGGGGAAACGCACGTTATGTCGAACTCGACGGTTGCGGGAGCCATTTAGCCGGCCTCCCTATCGGGGAAGGTTTCGAGAGGAGAAACTTTCTTTGGGTCTGATTTGGATACTAGCACCACTTTATTGGAGAGGAGGTAGTGTCCGAACTTACGGATGGAATAAATCGAGTGCTAAACACGTCTTTTCCGCTTTGGGGTATTCGAGTTCAGCGTCTCTCAACGTTCGACTGAAATAGTATATGGGGTATTCCATTCCTTTGTCGTCCTCTTGCGCGAGGAGAGATCCAACAGCAGTATCGCTAAAGGCTGTGTAGAGACATAGTGGTTTCCCTCGCATAGGAGGCTTCATGACGGCCGGAGAGGACAAAGATTTCTTTGGATCTTCCGGTACGCTTTTTGCCGAGGCGTAGTCCATGCGAAATTCGCTCCTTTCTTTAGCGAGAGGAGTAAACGTAGTGGTGAGTTGTGCCAACCCCTGGTATGAAGCGACGAATGTAGTTTACCTTGCCCATGAAACTCTGGAGCTCCTTTACGGTTCGTGGTGGCGGCATCGTGAGGATAGCTTGCGTTTGGTGGATCAACTTTTACTCTGCGGCCGTCACTTGGAATCCCAAGAATTTCCCAGAAGAGACACCAAAGGCGCATTTCAAAGGTTTCATTTTCAACTTGTATTCGCGGCATCTTTCGAACACTTGTCGCGAGCGTTTCTGGATGATCCGCTCGAGTCTTTGATTTAACCACCACGTCATCTACGTAATCTTCGACTTGCTTGTGCATCATATCGTGGAAGATGGTAGTCATGGCGCGTTGGTAAGTAGCGCCAGCGTTCTTGATCCGAAAGGCATTACGGTGTAATAGAAATTCCCGAGAGGGGTTCGGAAAGCAGTCTTACTTGCATCATGCTCATACATCTTTATCGGTTGTAGCCGCTATATCCATCCATGAAAGAGAACATACCATGTCCACCTGGTAGCGTCTACCAAAGCATGTCAATGTTAGGTAGCGGAAAATCGTCTTTGGGACAAACACTTGTTCAAATCTCTCGAAATCGACACAACATCCGATCGACCATTCTTCTTTTAAGGGAGAACGATATTGGCCAACCAAGTAGGATGATGAATAGGCTTGATGAATCCAGCGAGATAGTAATTTTGGACCTCCACCTTGATTTGTTCTTCTACGTCGTGTATGAATTGTCTTGGGAGGCTGCTTTTGGTTTGGACCGGGTATCACGTGCGAGATGGTGGGTGACCAGTTTTCTATCCAAGCCAGGCATTTCTTCGTAAGTCCATGCGAATACGTCCTGGTATTCTTTGAGTAGGTTGACTAGCTTTGAGCGTTCTGCAGGATGTAGAGTCGAACTGATCAGGATAGGACGCGGAAATCCCTCATTCCCTATATTGACAGTCTCGAGTTCGTCGGTGGTTAAGTCGGTCCCATCTTGTAACTTCTGAGGGGCGTCTGGAACTTCCTCCTGGTCATTTTGAAGACATTCCTTCGGGCGGAGAGACCGGGTCATGGTCTCCCCTGCTAATTGCTAACAGCGGTGATAATGTGTGAGCTTTCCTTTTTTGCTCCGTCTTGCGGTAAGGGTGCACTCTCGCTTGGTGCGGGCACGGGTTACATCCGGTGGCGAAAGACTGGCGGATCTTCCTTCTGAGGAGATGGTGGAGAGGTGGTCCCCTCTGCGGGGTATCTCCAGCTTGTCGCTATCCCTAAGCGACATCCATTTTGGTAGCAGAAAACTGTGAATCCTGGTCGCCACGCCCTTTGAACCCTCCTTCGGCCCATGTGCTTCTACACAGTAGACTGGCGCATAGGGGGAGAGTGATGCGGGAATACGAACAACTTCTCCGTTCAATACCGTTTTTAGGCATTGGTGGTATGTTGAAGGCACGATTTTGAGGTTGTGCAGCCACGGCCTTCCCAGTATCATGTGATAATCTGGTTCTTTTTCAATTATTTCAAACTTCACGTTTGATTGGATTGGCCCTACTGCTAGCTCCAAGTTGATGTAGCCGTATGTGCTAGTTTGGTTGCCTTCGAAATCTGTCATCGTAGTGGGTTGTCGTATGATCTCGTTAGGTCGCACCCTGGCAGCTTTGAGTGTCTTGAGAGTGATGACATTGGAAGATGCACCCGTGTCAATGAGTGCTCTTCGAAACTCCATGTTCTTGACAAGGGCTGTAACATGCAAGGCCCGGTTGTGACCGTCTTCCACCATCATATCGTCATCGGTGAAAATAATATTGTTGACGGATCTTCCGGGGATCCTTGGGGTCCCCGCGGGTGTAGGAATTAGTGATGCGTTTAGTGCTATTCGGTTGATAGCAGAGAACGTCTTTGTTCGTTGGTCCTTGGAGAGATGCAGCAACTCACATAAGTTTTCTATCAACATGGTCGCCTCTGGTCCGTCTGGCTTCCGATCGGTGACGAAACCGTTGATTTGAGCATGCTCATTCGGGATATTAGTCCCCTACTCTTGATCTCCTGGGGGCATGGATCACTTGGCCCCGATGCTAGATTGATGAGGAAGTCGAGTATGCTGGTAATCGCGTCCTTCATTAGGTCCATGTTTCAGGCGTGGATCTCCGAACACGTATCAGGTCAACCAGTCTTGGGACCTCTCCATTGGTGGTGTTGCTTCCAGAAATTGAGGAGTTATCATGACCTTGGGCGGGATCAATGTTCGTGGAGATTGCCTGATAGCCGACCATTCTTGCGTGAAATTTATGGATGGGAGCTAGAACTTGATGTTGTAACCGAAAGATCAATCCTCCCGCTGTGGTCGCCAATTGTTTATGGGTAAAAATCGTTTCTGCTGATTTCGGTAATTTCGGTAGGTGAGTGAGAAACTGGTTCAAACCCTAAACAAATTTGCTGCACGTGAGCACTTTATAGATTCGAGAGATCAATCTGTACAAGTCCGGCCTAAACCAAGAAATGGCCGTTCCAGACTTGCTTCGGTCACAAAGTGGAGGAGAAGGGTTGATTTGGGGAGGGAAGCAAAGAAAAGTGTTGAGGAGAGTAGTATATCGACTTGTATCAGAAAGTGAAAGCTTAGGAAGCTTGCAAGAGATGAAAGCTTTTTGGGAGAGCTTGCAAAGTTGCCTTTCTGAGAGTGTAGTATTTTCTCCGACCGAGACTTGTTGTCGGGGTGGAAATAGGTAAGACCTATTTATACAAGTCGAGATTGAAACGTACCCTGGCCTCATGAAGGAAGAGAGTAAAGGGTGAAATAATGGGAGGAGGTGGTAACCGCATGGTTTAATGGGTGAAAACGTTTTTCACCATTATTTCCTCTTTTATTTGACCGCTTTATTCCTTTTCACGCTTTCTTAAAGTGAGCGTAGTGTACGTTGCATCTTTGTGACCGCCAAACCAAAACCCTAAAGAAGCATCCCCAGTTTGTGTTGATGTCTCGAGTGTTGGTTGCATCTTGAGTGCAAGTGGCGCTGCTAGTGGCATGTGTCAATGGCATGTGCGGAATGCCTTGGTGGTAGGTTGCACGGTTTGCAAGTTAGGCTACCAGCGTGTGTGTTTGGCATGCGCCAATGGCATGTGCGGAATGCCTTGGTGGTAGGTTGCACGGTTTGCAAGTTAGGCTACCAGCGTGTGTGTTTGGCATGTGCCAATGGCATGCGTGGCCATTAGGGCCGTGACCTTGATAGGGAAACTAGCTAGCGAGCATGTTGGCATGTGTGGCCGTTAGGGCCGTGACCTTGATAGGGAAACTAGCTAGCGAGCATGTTGGCATGTGCCAATGGTATGCGTGGACGTTAAGGCCGTGACCTTGATAGGGAAACTAGCTAGCGAGCATGTTGGCATGTGCCAATGGTATGCGTGGACGTTAAGGCCGTGACCTTGATAGGGAAACTAGCTAGCGAGCATGTTGGCATGTGCCAATGGCACGCGTGGCCGTTAGGGCCGTGGCTTTGGTAGAAAAAGCCGCTAGCGAGCATGTTGGCATGTGCCAATAGCATGCGGGGCCGTTAGGGCCGTGGCTTTGGTAGGAAAAGCCACTAGCGAGCATGTTGGCATGTGCCAATAGCATGCGGGGCCGTTAGGGCCGTGGCTTAGGTAGGAAAAGCCGCTAGCGAGCATATTGGCATGTGCCATTGGCACGTACGGCCATGTTGACCTAGTTGCACGTTTTGCAAGCCTAGGGCGCTATATTTGGCATGTGCCAATGGCATAGCGGCTTTGTTTGGCATGGTTGCCAATGAATGTGACACGGAGTTTGGTTTTAGCGTTGTTGCCCATGGTGCGCAGTATGCGGCTTGGTTTGGCGTTGTTGCCATGGTGCGCAGAGTGCGGCTTGGTTTGGTATGGCTGCCACGGTGCGCAGAGTGCGGCTTGGTTTGGCGTGGTTGCCATGGTGCGCAGAGTGCGGCTTAGTTTGGCATGGTTGCCATGGTGCGCAGGGTGCGGCTTGGTTTGGCATGGTTGCCATGGTGCGCAGTATGCGGCTTGGTTTGGCGTTGTTGCCATGGTGCGCAGTATGCGGCTTGGTTTGGCGTAGTTGTCATGGTGCGCAGAGTGCGGCTTGGTTTGGCGTGGTTGCCATGGTGCGCAGTATGCGGCTTGGTTTGGCGTAGTTGCCATGGTGCGCAGAGTGCGTCTTGGTTTGGCGTGGTTGCCATGGTGCGCAGAGTGCGGCTTGGTTTTTGGAATTAGGGTTATGTGTCGAAAACCCTAATTTGGTATTTTGAAAAAAATACCCCTATTAATTATTTACACCTGAGTTAAATGCTCTTAGTTAATGAGTTGCGGGTAACACTAGGTCATGGGGTTTTATGATTTTACCCCTTGTTTAGAAACCACCATCAACACTAACCCTAATACGTAAAGGGTAGATTTGCCATTTAAAAAATTTTGGGTTAAGGGGATATCTGATTTTGTTATTTCACAATCCTTTTTTTCTTTATTGTGTATGCCTAAAAAGATTTTGGTATGCCCAAAATCAAGGTTCCCATTTTTTGGGGACCATGGTTTTTTTGAGGGGATCATGGTCTTATTAGGCCACCTTCCCTATAGTTATAAGGGTGTCCCAAAGTGTGGAAATGACTATCCTACCTTTAACCTAATTTAATTTAAAACTAACCTAATAACCACCTATATATATGTAACCACCACCTCCTACCACCGCCAACCACCACCACCTCCGACTACCACCACCACCAACCACCACCACCTCTATATATATGTTAAAAATTTTGAATAGAATTATGTTAGTTATAATTGAAGGGTTGTTTCCAGGAGATGTGACCCTCCATGAATGGACTCCTACAAGAGATGTGACTCTTCGTGAAGAGTCACTATGTCCTTTCCTAAGAGATACCAATCAAGTATATAAACCCCACTCATGTTTCATTCTAAATATAAGAAAAACACACACAAAATCTGATTTCACTTGCATTCATTATTGTCATAGAATTGAGAGATAAACACTAAATTTGGTTCGCTGTTTCCTTGAGTTTGGAGTGCTTCTACTCGAGGAAGAAAGATCGTTGTATCCTGGGAGACGTTTCGCAAGTAAGAACCCATTAGCACCGGAGTGGGGCGAATTTCGTCTTAAGAACAGAGTATCTAATACTCGACTCGGTCTATGCATATATTGTCAGTCTCTAATCACTATGATTTTCTTTTCTTATTCTTTGGTTCTCGCATTTCGGATCAACATCAGTTGCATAAAAGGAGAAGATATCCAACAATCTTAAGACGAAATCTCCTTCTTTATCTTATTCTTTTCTTCTGTACGGTGTATGCTTGGTTTGTTAGGAGACGGTTATTTGAAAAACGAGCAGTCATTGTTGAAAGTTGAATCGCAAAGCTTCTTTATCTTCCCCTTCTTCTTCTTCTGTACGTTGTACGCTCATTTATTTAGCTGGAATTAATTTCAAGGGAAGGAAGTTGAATAGGAAGATTAATTAAGTAGATTAGAATTCATTTCCAAGGAAGCAACTGAATCTAATCTGGTGTCAAGCACCAACTGGCCGGTTTGATTTGAAAGTCACGTTATTCATTAACGTCATTTTCAAATAGTTTCCCTGTCTTATATCTCTGATTCATTTAATTTGTTTCTTTACAAATTCTTTACATACTTTGTTAATTGGGGACAGTACTGAACTCATCAGTTTTTTGTTTTACATAGGGGATAGCAATTGGAAACAAAATGGAAAATTGTGCTCTAATTGCCGCGGAAGATGGTACAGACAAAAATGTTGTTGAAATTTTGATAGATCTCCCAAATGAAAAGGAATTTGGATAAATCCTTTTAATCGTGTGTACAAGACATTATGATGATACTCCACGCCAAATTTCAGAATTTTGGAGTAGTGGAAGTATTTTTACAAATTCCAAAAAGCTAAGTCTCGTTTCTGCGGAATTTCTGAAGACCAGGAAATCAATTCTAGCACAGAATAATTTTCCAACATTTTTTGGTTGCTCTTCTGATTTTGTGGTAAGAAATGGAAGTTGAACAGTTTGAAAAATTGTTCCACATGTTTGAAGAGGGGTGTCTCTTCATCAAACGGCATCAATTATGTGATTGTTGTTTGAGGGTATTGGAACAATTAATGGTTCCTATATTGTTGGTGTATAATGATTAAACTACACACAATCCACTTTAATGGAGAGATTGCTGTTTCCCACAATCAAAATGTAACTTATGGAAGAATAAGTTACTACTATAAATCAAAGTGATTAATTATGTGTTCTATGATTGATTAAAGACAGTCAATGACTAGGTAATCAATTAAATAAGACACATTGGTTGATTCAGTGATTTGGACTAGGCGTCCGAGCAATTCAAACTTATTTGGAATTATTGCTCATGCCAAACGGTCACTGTGAAAGATGTGTCAATTTCCTTAAACACCATTTCGACATTAAATTGGGCAGAAAATGGAAATGTTTTGTTAGTGTTAGTAGCAGGAAATTAAGAGCATCTGATGATGAATCTGCTAATTGAGTATATAGCCTTGAAATGTGGGGGTAAACTATATGCTATATACTGTCTAAGAAAAACAGGGGTGTTTTTAAAATCCAAATTATTCATGTCAACCGTCAAATTTAGACGTAAATGGTGATTGAACAGATGTGATTAGTTTGTAACAAATTGGATGAAAGGGCGGCCGACCTATCCAGAATTGGAGAGTTACAAAATCATGTTGGTTAGTGCATGCATAGATGGATGTAAATTTGTACGAACATGATTTTGGATATAACTTGTAGCAAGTAAAATTGGAGGAGGAATTACATAAATTTGTAATAGTGCTACAAAATGGGGACAAGTCTCTAGTAAATAGTCTTAGAGGACCGCGCGTGGAAAATATTTTTGATGAATAGAGATAATGTTCATCGAGGGGAATAAGTTAATTTAAAGCCTACTAATTATGAGTGAAGATAATGGTAACCCAACCTAGTTGACTGGAGATCCCAAGATCTAGGTTCAAAAGGGACAACTAAGTTATGTATAACTCGGAGTAAACACTGGGAGATAAAACTCCATCCTATTCCTATGATGAGACAGTGTATTTCCTGAAATGTGTTTTATGATAAGTTATGCTTTTAATGATGCCTATATCTTGTATTTACAAGTGGGATATTACATGGTATTCTTAATGGGACATAACCTATGTGAGTGTAGAATTGGAGAGTTACAAAATCACGTTGGTTAGTGCATGCACAGATGGATGTAAATTTGTACGAACATGATTTTGGATATAACTTGTAGCAAGTAAAATTGGAGGAGGAATTACATAAATTTGTAATAGTGCTACAAAATGGGGACAAGTCTCTAGTAAATAGTCTTAGAGGACCGCGCGTGGAAAATATTTTTGATGACTAGAGATAATGTTCATCGAGGGGAATAAGTTAATTTAAAGCCTACTAATTATGAGTGAAGATAATGGTAACCCAACCTAGTTGACTGGAGATCCCAAGATCTAGGTTCAAAAGGGACAACTAAGTTATGTATAACTCGGAGTAAACACTGGGAGATAAAACTCCATCCTATTCCTATGATGAGACAGTGTATTTCCTGAAATGTGTTTTATGATAAGTTATGCTTTTAATGATGCCTATATCTTGTATTTACAAGTGGGATATTACATGGTATTCTTAATGGGACGTCACCTATGTGAGTGTAGAATTGTGGCTGATTCTATGAAAATTTTATAAGGCTTAATTTCTTAGAGCACTCATGAATCCGGGATTTGTTCAGGGCCGAAATGAACACAACCATAGAACCAAATTAGTGAGAAGGCATTGTGTGATAACTATTGTCTTGGTTTACATTAAAAAACTGAACAGTTCAAGACATCGCGTTCATTGGTTAGTGAGTAAATCCGATAGTTATTCACTAAGGAAGGTTCAAAGCCAAAAGCTACCTATCCCCATGCAATGACTTTTCACTTTATCTCTCTTTAGTGTCTGCATATATAACATTTTCATTCTTAGAAATTATATTCAAATGTGGGGGATTGTTAAAAATTTTGAATAGAATTATGTTAGTTATAATTGAAGGGTTGTTTCCAAGAGATGTGACCCTCCATGAATGGACTCTTACAAGAGATGTGACTCTTCGTGAAGAGTCACTATGTCCTTTCCTAAGAGATACCAATCAAGTATATAAACCCCACTCATGTTTCATTCTAAATATAAGAAAAACACACACAAAATCTGATTTCACTTGCATTCATTATTGTCATAGAATTGAGAGATAAACACTAAATTTGGTTCGCTGTTTCCTTGAGTTTGGAGTGCTTCTACTCGAGGAAGAAAGATCGTTGTATCCTGGGAGACGTTTCGCAAGTAAGAACCCATTAGCACCGGAGTGGGGCGAATTTCGTCTTAAGAACAGAGTATCTAATACTCGACTCGGTCTATGCATATATTGTCAGTCTCTAATCACTCTGATTTTCTTTTCTTATTCTTTGGTTCTCGCATTTCGGATCAACATCAGTTGCATAAAAGGAGAAGATATCCAACAATATATAACTTAATTTAAATCATTAACATATTTACTCTTTTACCTAATTAAAATTATAACTAATCTACAACTTCTTCTTCCTCTATTCTGTAATTTTTCTTATTCTCTTCTTCATCAATTTATGATCATCTAACTCTGATCATATATACAAATCTAATCAAAATCATCAAATTTTAGCCTGGTCGATTCATTGAATTTTCATAATTGATTAATCAATCTTTTATAAACAAACCTATCCATAAGTATTTTCTCACAAACCCATTACTTCTAATTCGTTTTTGATTGAAATTTTGAGCAGTAGTCATCAAAATATGGTTTAAAAATGGAAGTTACAGTGGAATGTTCGGTTAGGAATAGTTTAAAAAAAAAAACTAGTTTGCTAATCGAACATTCTGAAACCAAGAAAACGAAGAACACTTTGGTTATCACGAATTAATTTTTTCTTAAACGAACTCAGAGTTAGGTTGGTTCGCAAAGAAGGCTAAAACAATTTTCTAACCGAACTTTACCAATATTACAAAAAAAAAAAAAAAAAAATCGAATCAAATGTAACCGAACTGTGCTATTTTTCCCACTATGTTGATTTTTGATTTAACCGAACTTTTCCCACTATGTTCGGTTGGTTAGCAAAGAAGACTAAAACTATTTTCTAACCGAACTTTACCAATTTTACAGAAAAAAAAAATAAAAAAAATTTCCAATGTAACCGAACTGTGCACTATGTTGAGTTTCAATTTAACCGAACTTGTCCCACTATGTTCGGTTTGTTCGCAAAAAACCTTGACAAACCGAACTCTTAACTAATTGTGTGTAGTTCGGTTAGATATTGGTTGGTATGAAGTTTGCGAAACAACCGAAATTTGTACACTTGGTAAAATCTTAACCCCGTGAAGTTCGGTTACATATAGGTTGCGAACCAACCGAACTTCTAGACCCTAAAGTTCGGCAACATTGCGGGCAAACCGAACATTACTCTGTAAATCCTATAAACAAAGTTCGGTAACCTGCGTGTTAACCGAACGACTAAAAACCTCCATTAAGAGCGAGTTCGGTAACCTGCGTGTTTGGAAAAAAGTAACCGATCTACACTTTCATATGTGTTCGGTTACATGTTCTTCACATAAGGTAACCGAACAAGCCCAAATCTACTTAAAAAATTTACATTTTTTTTGAAATTTTGGATCAATTCAACAAACATTATCTAAGTTTGAAGCATACCTGGGTACCCAGATACTCTTCCTCCGGTTGTGGTTGGTAAAATCCATGTTTTACTTCTTCATCTTCTCTAACTTTATTCTCTCAATAATTCTACTTCTTTTTAAAAAAAAACCATCTGATTTTTTAATCTCACTAATTATTTAAGTTAATCATTTCACTAATCACTACACTAATTATTATTAACACTAACTAATCATTACCCAAAATTAATCAGAAAGGTAATTTAGGTATTAATAGAAATATCTAGATAAGGGGTGACCTAGATTTACTTCTAAATGTCTTACTAAAAATAGAACCTTGGTCCCAAAAAATGGTTCTTTGTAAAACAACCATATCTGTTTATTTCAACAACGGCAATCCGAATTTTAATGGGTGGAAACAAGGGTCCGTGTTTTGGTGGACCGAACGTTGGTGAATTTCCAAAACGGACTATTTTTACAGGTGGCACGGATTGTACGTCAACCATTTGGTGGACAAACCCGGTCCTAGGTTAGCTGCCCATACTTCTTTTCTCCCCCCTTAATTTTCTATTCCATAGCAAATCCCATACAATCGGAATCATAAATTCTAGTAGTATGGAGCATCAAGTCTGTTCACTATACCGTGAGTTACATTTCGAAAGTGGGATGTAAGTGGATGGTACGGGAAGACAGGAGATCTGCCAATTGGAAATCTGACGATTCTGAGTTCCGGGAGGTCTTGACATAAGGATACAATGCATGGAGCGCGACCAATGATGTCCCGCCTTTTTTTTCTTGGATTCACAGCAGTTCCTTCTGTTTAGGTGAATGGCTCCATCTATTGGTATTTGAATAAGCATAATGGCGATGCTGATATCATAGTGGCATTTGATGTTGGATGTGAGAAGTTGAGGATTATTCAAATTCCTAACTACATCCTTGAGCTGCCTTTGGATATTGATGGGTACTTCGGACTTAATATTTGCGTAGTGGATGTGCAGGTAGCCTTGTTACAAAAAAATTAGTCCTGAGACTGTCCAGGTATGGATTTATGAAGATGATGGCAAGGAAAGGAGTAAAGCTACAATTATAGATACTGGTGAAGAGGTGGATTGAAAAATCAATTACATTACCTGTTTGTATTGGAAAGATTTTTTCTTCCATACTGCTGGTGGAATTTACCAATTGATCTTAGAAATCCATGATTGTGATAATGAGCAAATATTTACTGAGTCTCTTTATTCTTACTAGTAAGGCCACATGTGCGATGCACATGCTTGAATTGGATTCTTTTAACAACGCCAAATTTGATAATAATGGAAAAAAAAATCTTAAAATAAAAATTTAATATCCTTGTTTGTACTCATTACGTAGATAATTTAAAGAGCTTTCCAAATATATTAATTTTACAAAAATCCGATGTGTATTTTTAAGGATATCTAAGTTTTAATTTTTTTGATCTATTTTTAAAACAATGGCATTCCTGTAAATATACAAATATTAACCAAAAGCTTAGGTAATGGGGGTATTATTGTCATGTGAAAAGGCTTCACCAAACAATTACCTCTTTTCTTTATATTAGTAAGATGATTGGAAGAACAACACTTTCAAAGAGACTGTAATCAGTGGGATCTGCAACTCAGTTCATGAAGATCAGGATACTAACTTATTTACAGCTTTCATTGAAAACCTGGTTTCCTTATCACCAGCAGAGAAGAGGCGCTACATTTAGCCTTCAAATGAAATTGATCACTATGACTTTCTAATGGCGTTCGGTGTGTCTGGAAAAAACAAAAGCGCACATGAAAAGCTATAGACAGTGGAGATATAAAAGGTACGAATCAACAGCCGGTTTGCGTAATGCAGGATAGAGTCATATGCTTTCGTGTAACATTCATGGCTTCTGTTGTTTTCTGTTTACACGGCCTTATATATTTACCTGCTCGCATGGGTTTTGTCAAGTTCAAAGGGATCAATGTCGGAAAAGATTGGGCTACCTACCCTTTTCCTTACTCCACTCGTGCAAAGATTCCGAGAAAGCTATTTGTGGACAGTTAAAAGGACATTCCACTTTCAAACCACCCTTGGAAAAGGTCTTTTTTTAGAAATCAGTGCATGGGCAAAAACATAAATTTACTCAAACACTTCTCATATATAAACTACCTTGGATTAAAAAAAAAATTTAATTTCAGTCATGGAGAAAACAGCGATATCAGGTCAAAGAAGTGAACGCAAACTCCCCCCACCACCAAAGGTAGCACCTTGGCTTGTTTTCTCTCATGGAAAACAGGGTAAGTTTCATACTTTTTATGATATATGCGATCCGATGAAGAAATCTGTCAACAAATCCATACCAGAATTAAGTAGAAAACGTTTTTGGCAGAAACCATGTCATCAAGGATGGGTAGTCATTGTTGATATCTATTCTGGAGATTGTTTCCTTTGGGATCCTAAATCACTAGAAACTATCACGTTTCCAAATTTAGAGCCTTTTATTGAACCGAGATCCAAATTTTATCATAGATTGTGTTTTGTGTTCACCTCCTCGGACTAGCGGTAACAACGGTGAGTCAACACAACGATGACGGTTATTATAGTGTAGGCAAAGAATCCGTGGTGTTCTTACTTTTTGAAGCTAAAGGATCTGACTTTTTTATTTATAGTCGCGCTGGCGATAAAGAATGGAAAAAACATGAGTTTGTTGATACATCACTCAATCCTCAGTCAATGTTTTACCTTAAAGGGTGATAAACATGAGCATAGAGATTCTAATGTAGATGTGAGAATAATTCTCTGTGTATTCATTGATAGGCAATAGCCTGATTTATACAACTTTACACAACTAGATAAGGCAAATAAAAGATACACCTAACAATATCTAGGATATATACAAAGACAAGAATATATATGCGATTTACAACTAAATAACAACACAATAATGTCAAGATATATAATATCTTGACCATATCTTAACACCCCCCTCAGACTCAAGGTGGAGTACACATCTTGAGTCTGGAAATTAAGAATTGAAAACGAGCTGCAGAGTGAGTCTTGGTGAAAAGATCACCACTTGAAATTACGATTTGACATGCGGAAGAGTGATTGTACCTTTCTTAAAATGATGACGAGTAAAATGACAATCTATCTCGATATGTTTCGTACGTTCATGGAAGACATCATTGTGTGTAATTTGAATAGCAGCCTTGTTATCACAATACAGTGGTGTAGGAGCAGAAATCAGAACCCCCATATCACAAAGAAGCCACCGTAACCAAATGAGTTCAGATGTGGTGTGAGCAAGAGCTCTATACTCTGCTTCAGCACTTGAACGAGAAACCACACTTTGCTTCTTATTTCTCCAGGAAATCAACGAGTCTCCCAAGAATACACAGTAGCCTGTAATAGATTTTCTGTCTGTAATGTCCCCAGCCCAATCGGAATCTGAGTAAGCTTGAAGAGTGAGATCAGACTTGGATGAGAAACACAAACCTTGATGAAGTGACCCCTTGATATATCTCAGAATTCTGAGAACAGCTGCATAATGAGTAGACCTTGGAGCAGACATAAACTACCTGACTATGTGAACTGCATGACTTATGTCTGGTCTCGTAATGGTCAAGTAATTCAGACTCCCTACTAGTTGACGGTACAATGTTGGATTTGACAATAGAGTCCCATCCGTAGGGTGTATTTTACATTCAATTCAAGAGGTGTGTCAATTACCTTATTGTCGAATGACCCTTCACGTTGTAGAATCTCGGATGCATATTTGACTTGTGATATGAAATAACTAAAGTGGGTGACATGCCAACTTCAATGCCAAGAAAATAACTTAAGGATCCAAGATCTTTCATCTTAAAACAATCATCGAGGTATGATTTGAGTTCAAGTAATACCTTGTTGGTCCTTTGCCCATTAATAACCATGTCGTCAACATACAAGAGAAGAATGACAATTCCTTTTCCGACGATCGACGAACATAGCTGAATCACGAAGCTTTGTGTAAAGCCATCTTTGGAGAATCGCATTGCTAAACTTCTCAAACCAAGCACGAGGTGCTTGTTTGAGTCCATATAATGCCCGTCGAAGCCTACATACTTGATTAGGATCATGAGGCAAACCGGGAGGAGGTTGCATGTAAACTTCTTCTTGTAACTCACCATGAAGAAAAGCATTTTTCACGTCCATTTGATGGAGCCCCCATTGTCGTCTTGCAGCAAGAATCGCAAGTAATGTCTGAACCGTAACCATTAAGCCCTTTGGTGCAAATGTTTCTTCATAGTCAACACCATACTCTTGTATATAACCTTTTGCAACAACTCGTGATTTACATCGTTCAAACTCACCATCGACTTGGTCTTCACTTTATAGACCCATCTGCTTCCAACAATCGATTTTCAGGAGGAAGATCCACCATTTCCCATGTCCCGCCTGTGCATGTGCTTCCAATTCTTCATCCATTGAATCTTTCCATTCGGAATGACTGCGACTTCTCTGTATGTTTTTGGTTCATAAAATGACAAAATAGAAGACAAGGAACAATGATAGTCTGCATACTTAGCCGGGTGGTCTTCGATTGCGAGGTGGCAAAGAATTTTCTTGAGAATCGGGATCTCGTTTCACGAGTTGCACTTTGTCGAGTTGAGTCGTAGAGTGATCTTGGTCATCAGTATTTGGTGGATCAACAACTAGAGGACATGGACTTTCAGGAGTATATATATGAAAAGTGCTAGGATTGGATTCACTAGGAAATGGATCAGAATAAGTGAAAGACTCAAAAGATGATGATTTCTTTGCTTGGAAGTGACCAAAATGGAACTTTCTCCCAGAATGTGACATGACGAGAGACACGAAGCTTTCTATTAATCTTGGATCATGCGGTACCCTTTTTGTTCAATACCATAACCAAGAAAGACACACAAGACATTCTTTTGACCAAGTTTGTGACGTTCACGTTACGGAAGGAGTACAAAACAAGTTGAACCAAAGACTCGAAGCTCGAGAATAGTTTGGTTTCTTACCATAGAGATGCTCATAAGGTGATATTCCTCCTATGACATTTGTTGGAACTCTATTGATGGTGTAGGCTGCAGAAGGGACGATTCTCCCGCAAAATTGGAAGGAACTGAACCGTAAATTAACCGGGTTCTATTGTCTCTATAATATGATGGTGTTTACGTTACGCAACTCCATTTTGTTCGGAGTTTCAGGTACATGTGATTGAAGAATGGTGCCTTGGGTTTTAAGAAATTCTTTGAATGGATTAGAAATATATTCCCCACCCTGATCAGCACGAAAAACTTTGATCACTTTACCAAACTGAGTTTTTATCATGGTTGAGAAATCAACATATAACTTAAGAAATTCTGCTCTAGAGCTGAAAAGATATACCCATGTATAACGCGAATAATCATCAATAAAACTGACATAATACACACTACACCAAAACATCAGATTTGGGACGGATATACGCGTTGCAAATGAATTTCACCAACGCTAATATCTGTTGGGAATATGGCGTAGCAAATTTTGGTGCAACGCCAAAATCCGTTGGTCAAATTAATTTGTGAAACGTATATAAACGTTGGTAAAATAGATTACCAACGTTTGTTGAGCAACGGATTCTTTAATTTGTGCAACGGTTAGAATAATTTAGGCAACGTATTACTCTAATTTGAGCAACACTTATATACGTTGCAAACCTATTTCTGATTAAAAAAATAAATAAATTCCGAGATAATTCCGGTGAAAATTAGAATTGACGATTATTCCGACCAGTTTACGTACTGAAAATATATTATACACATTCACAATCCATCAAGACATATTCATATATATCATGCCAAAACTGGCTAAAGACGGCCAATCCAACTACTGCAATGACTTTATCATGCCTGTTTTTAGAAAGCAGCCTGATGGTCACATTTCTACCCCTAGCATCAAGAATCCCAGAAGTTAAAATTGCTCCCATCTTGCTCATGGTATCCTCATGCTTGTCGAGAATAATTTTTTCGAGCTGGCGCCTAAGATAAAACACGATACAAATGAGTTCCAAGGAAGAAAAACAAAACATAAAGAAAAAAAAAGTAGCATCAAGTATTAGTACAATATTACAAAGAAAAATAGTCTACTAGGGCGAAGTAATAAAAAATACCTGAAAGACCCAACACGAGAATCACAAGTTTTACTGGTTTGAATCATCACCACGGTCATTGCAATAAGTGCCCCTTGACGAACAAAATCAACAACATCTGATGTGAGTGGCTCCAGCAACGAGATGGCCTCACTCAAACTTGTACCCGCACATGAAATGCCCACTGCCATTGCAGCACCATATCTAACATGTGGATCGTAAGACTCGGAGAGCAGGGATACGATTCGTGGAGTCTGGAAATACAACAACGTGATAATTCGTGTTAGCTAGGATCAAAAACAACGGATACAAACTACGGCGTTTTAGGAAATGGTAACTCGAGAAACCTTGAAACAAACAGAGAAGCAAAGTTACGAAATAACGAATAATATTAGACAGAGATAGAAATACCAACTTTGCTCAAAGTTCGAGAGGAAAAAACAAATCCAAGGGCTAGAGCAAACTGTCCTCCTTATGTCGTCACTAATATCAGAAACTGCAAAGTGCAACAAATGGCGAATGGCCTTGTTGTTTGTTGTTCCCATGTAGGCCATTGCTAACGCATACATACCACCATAACGGAGGATAGGATCTTGATCCTGAGTCATCTGCTCAATCAGTGTGTCAGCTTCTTCCTCCCTCCCATATACTGTAAGGGCAATGGTAACTCGAGAAACCTTGAAACAAACAGAGAAGCAAAGTTACAGAAATAACGAATAGTATTAGACAGACAGAAATACCAACCTGCTCAGGTTCAGAGGAAAAAACAAATCCAAGGGCTAGAACAGCTGTCCTCCTTACGTCGTCACTAATATCAGAAACTGCAAAGTGAAACAAATGGCGAATGGCCTTGTTGTTTGTTGTTCCCATGTAGGCCATTGCTAACACATACATACCACCATAACGGAGGACAGGATCTTGATCCCGAGTCATCTGCTCAATCAGTGTGTCAGCTTCTTCCTCCCGCCCATACACTGTAAGGGCAATGCCTAATTCCAGCCCCCTAAAACAGAATAGAAAAAACATAATACATAAGTCGCTAAGTAGCTATTAATAATAGGATCCCAACAATATAGATCCACGGTGCTCCACGTACCTAATAATTTTTCTCATGCCGAGTCTCATGAGCATATGCAAGCATCTCACTAGCTTTTTCGCTATTTGTCCCAACCATTAGTAAACCCATACCAATGCCTGTGACCTCACCAGCCACATCACTATCGGTATAAATAACATTCTTAATATCATCATATATCTCTTCATCAGCTGTTCCAAGAGCAGCCAATCCAAGACCTAAGCGAGCCCCATATTGAATCACCTGTGCACCAAGAAAACGTATCAGCATAATATCAGCAATATGGCACACAAATTGCAATAGATTCCTAAACAAGCCATACCTACACATTTGTACTCCGTAAGCTGTCGTGGAGGAATTGTCTAATACCCTCACCACGGTTAGCGTATATCAGTCTCAGGGCATAAAGAGCACCCCCCCTCTGAATATGGACTACCACCACCAGCAGTTCCACTTTGTGGAAGATAAGGTGCCATCAGTGACCTCCCTTATTGTAGGTGACCCTTGTGAATAACACCAAGTCCGGCTGTTGCACTAAACTTTGCCCAATTCGTAGCTCGACTCAGCCAGTCCTATTAAACCACATAAGTTAGCATTTATTTTGATAACACATTACCAGATTTATCAATGCAAAGGAAGAATAGCTCGTATATGGAATAAAATATATCAATTAATAATAGGAGCCCAACAATACAGATCCCGGTGCTCCACATTAATAATCAATTACCAAGTTTTCCCTCAAAGAAAGTATCAACTGTTGTTCCAGTATGCATGATTGCATTTGCATATATTGTTGCACTGTGGAAAACATTGTTTCTCATCTCAACCGACTGCTTTATCGTCTTCATAATTAGAAGATCAGATCTGCGTTCAAATTACAACATAAAGCATAATAAGTTAGTCATTAGTACAAGGGAATCCTCAAAAACATTAGGTTCAAAGGTACGATTGTAAGAAGTAATAGATGTTTCTCACACTGTTATTACTATACAAAAATTGTAAAGTCGAGTTTATGACTGTCTCCCGAGACAAAATTCCCTTAAGTTTTGCATTAAAAAAAACTTCAACACCACCAGTGCTAACTCAAATACACCAAACATCTAAAATTATAGATCAAACATATTCGACAAAACAAATTCAATAATAATACAAGCAATTCCAAAGAATCAAACCCCAATGACATGCATGATACTAAGTTTCATAAACTAGACATTTGGAAATGCCATCATCCTAATATGTTATGGCAAAAAAAAAAAAAACTATAAAATCTAAAACGATTTGTTTCTTATGAGCTTAAAAGACTAAGCTAACTGTTCCATGAATATCTAGCATTCACATGATAAGGAATGTATTTCATACACTAATTATAACAACATACCAGTAGTCCCATGTAGTAAGCTAATTGCCTACATAGCAAAATAAGAACAATAGGGCATGAGTTAGCATCAGTTACAGAACCCAATCAGAATTGCATATTTCTAAGTCCCACAAGCCAAAGATAACTTACTTAGTAGCATATTCTAAATGCTCATCCAAAGGTGTTATACCCACCATGCAAAGGAAGAACACCCAAACCTGACACCATATAAACAAATCAATCTCTGCAAAAAGCAATTATAGGATTAAGATCTACTGTTATTGTTTAAAAACTGAACTTAGGTGGCATCGTCTACCTCTGGACAGAGAATAAGCTATTGGTGGATGATGATTGTGAAGAAAACAGTGACTGAAATACTTACAACTGCATTTTCTACATAGAGTAAGATGTTAGAAACCTCTTCCTCGACCGAGCAACTGAAAATAACTGGCTCCCGACTCCCTACACTATTCTACATATTCAGGGAAAGCAGAAAAGAATAAAGATGCAGTAGAGTACGAACATACAATCAACAAAATAGATAAAGAAGGTTTAGCTTACCCGTTTTCTTGTTTCAGAACATATTATGAAAAGTGTGTACAAAGAATGGGTCCAAAGGTGGATCTTCCAGATTCACTACTCCAAAGGGTGTAAGCGCCACCCTATTTTCAAACTACCCGTTGCCTTCTAAGTATGAATCCTAGCTATTTCTAGGACCTTGTAAAATAGTCCACCAGATCTTCACCAATACAGATACCAAAACCCATGTCATTAACAGCCATCGAAACAAGAACCATTGAGCCATTTGTGCGAACCACTCTGTACCAATAAATTCATCATATCCCCAGCTTCCAGTTTTTGCGAACATCCACAATCACTATCATTCATCACCGTAGACCAACTACTTCAGCTCCTCTTCTTTGTTGTATAACCCTTCGCACCTTCTCAATAAACCCCTGACTGCAACCACGTCTATGGATTTCCCTTTAAGCTTCATAATACAACACACTTCAGCCTGCAACTTGATCTACAACCATCACACATACTCGAGAAACTGATTGACCCGAATAACCCACAGAATCCATGGCATTAACAGCTTCTCTTGACTGTTTTTTAGCTCATAAATCTTCAGATCCAAGCTTGATCAAACCACCACTCATTCGAACCATTACGACCAGCTTCATCATTTCAAACATATCTCCTCCAATTCGAACAACTTCTCCTCCATTAACGAATTCATTTCATACCCAAATCTTCCAAGCAAAATCATCTCCAAATTGAATCCATTTCAGCCCCAAACTCGAGCTCAAAACCACCATAACATACCCACTTCTCCCTGCTCATTTCCTTGTCTTCAGAAATCATTCATAAACACTTGAAATACACACACAAAAATGGAAAACAACAGCTTCACTTCCACCTGAATTCGGATCAAAATCTACTTTGACTCAATTTCTTAGGAGTGTTAATACTACACAAATGCAAATCCCAATTTGCCTAATAGAAATGCAAGAAATCCATACTCATAATAAGCAACAATGCAAAAAAATGGATAATGTGAGCCTTTCTAACTTAAGCTAAGCCACAAATCCATCACAGTAGTATATAATATATAACTTCAAAGCTCTCTGCACCACCAACCACTGAACACCAGCATCCACCACCCCAAGCATCACCACCCACCACTTAAAGTCCAACAACCACTGAAAATGACCGGCTAAGAAACACTATTAGAACTAGACGACTAGATTGGTAGAACTACAAATTCAAAATCACAAAAATCCTAAATCAGATGTCACAATTCCAAGCCTATATGAAACAAACCTACATGATTAGCACGGAAAAAACAAAATGAACTTCTCATTTGGTACCCATCAATCACCATCCAATCCGCCATTACTTAAACCTAAAAATCAAACCAACCCCAAATCATAATCAAGAAAATTAATCCCAAATGAAAAACCCAAATCAAACCCTAAATCACAAAATGGATCTGAACAAGAAACAAATAGTAACTTAGAGTAATAAAGAAATCAAAAACATAACTTTAAAACACTATAACCGATAAAAAAAAAAACTTTAAAACCCTATAAAATCAAAGAAGCTCACCGATTTTGGTCCAAATCTAAGGTTTGTAATAGTACGAAGGGATAAAGGGTTGTACTAATTGAATGAAACTCCCCCAAATCCACAAATCTTCTGAGAGGATGTTATTAGAAGTGAGATTTCTTTGATTCTGTAAAGAGAAGTTCCAGAGAAAGAATGGAACTTGGGGAAATCGAAGCGATTATCTTAGTGAAATCTGATACATGGGTTTTGATTTTGAGATGGGGTTATGATTAGTGTTTGATCTGTGAGATATGATATTGGATCTATCAGATTTTCAGGAGGGAGAGTAGGAGGAAGAAAAGAAAAAGAGTGTAGGAGGAACCGAGGAAGATAAGAAACAGAAAAATAAAATAAAAACAGATAACTATATAAAAACCCTTGAAAATAACACTATTTATAATAACCGTAGGATCACAAACTATATCAACGGTGCACAAATTACGTTATATTATTATGAGTTAATTTATAAAAGGTGCAACAGATATTTTATTGTGCAACGTCTATTTCGGTTGCTCCATCTGCAACGTCTATATCCGTTGCACATTAAAAAATTGTGGCGTTGCAAAAACCAGGATTTGGTGTAGTGACAGAGCACCTCCCTTTGACATAATTGGAGATTTACCCCATACATCGGAATGTATAAGAGCAAAAGGTTCGTTGAAATAGAAGTGCTAAGATTAAAAGAAAGAGTCGGTTGTTTTGCCAGTTTACAAGAGATGCAATTTGGTTCTTTATCTAACCGAGTATCTCTAGTAAATCCTTATTGATCATATATGAAAGACGAGAAAAGGAAACATGACCTAACCTAGAATGCCAAGACATGAAGGGAGATATTGACACAAGTGCAGTGGGAGTAGCAGCTACGACATGACTTTTAGATTCTCTTTGAGAGAACAAGAGATTGAAGGAGATACAACCGACCAACTCTACGGCCTATCCCAACTAGCTTCCCGGTTTTGAGATCCTGTATAGCACAACCAAAAGGAAAACAATATGTGTTATAACCTTGATCACACAAGTTGACCAACCTGAAATAAGGTTCATTGTAATATTTGGTACAAGAAGCACATCCGGTACATAAAAGTTATTTGAATTTTTGACCAAGCCTATATGACTTGCGATTCATTGTTGATCCATCGGCAGTATGAATCTTAGGGGTGATGACAGGATGAAGACTTTCAAAAACTTTTGATTAAAGTTCATATGGTTTGATGCTCCTGAGTCGAGAAACCATTACGTTGAGTAAATACGAGGAGATAGAGAACGAGATGCTTGTAGGATTGTTACCAATTGAGAGTGCTTGTTTAATCATCTCCGAATATCGGCAAGATTTGGTGTAGAACTACCACCGGTACATATAACGCAAATGAGTTTGATGTTGATGCGAGGTGAGATGGGGGGCGCCATGAATCTGGGTTGGTGCTTGTTTGGGCTTGTTTCCTCCATTAGCATTGATTCTTCTCATGTTTCTTGAAGTTGGTGAGGTGAAAAATGCGGATGAATGACCAAGTTCCTTACAGTACCCACACTGTGTTGTGGGTGTGTCAGGTATTATTGGAGAAGATGAGGAATTTGCTGATGGAATATTGCAATTCCTTGCAAAGTGCCCAAAAATCATGCAATTGTGACACTGCACTTGCACTACACCAAATTCCCGGATTAGTAACAGCAATTCGTAACGGCTTTGCAGCCGTTACAAAATTCCCGTTATAAATGACCGTTACGAAAAATTAAGTAACAGCGAGAGCCGTTACTAATTTTAGAAAAATTCGTAACAAGGCTAAGCCGTTATGAATTTTTTTTATACGCGTGCCAATCACACGCTTGGTAACACTAGGGTCGTAACAGGGGATATTTTCCCGTGTGCCATTCACTTGTGTGCAATATTTTCTTCCACCCAATATTTGTTGAACTAGAGGATATTTCCTCCCGCATCACCCATACTTATCTCTCGACTATTCCACTCTCATTCCTTCACTTTTTTTTTTCTCCGCCTCTCTTCCTTTGTTTTCGTCTCTAGAGCTGAAGCTTTAGAAGCTTAGATCTGTAAGAAATTTATCTCATGACTCTCACGATTATTCTGAAGAACTCTCTTATGTTATGATTTAATCATTTCAGTTTGTTCATCTTTTTTAGTTTTGTATTACGGTTTCAGAATATGTTCATCTGAAAGAGAAAAGACAAACCCTAGAACCTAGTAAATCAAATCTATCTGCTCCCCTTTCACCTACATATTCACATATTTTCAGAGAAACCTTAGAACCCAGTAAACCCAGTATTCTTACTTTTCATCTGAAACACTTTTCCCTCTCTTAGAAAAACCCTAAGTTTTTGTTTCATTTCCATGTTTTTGTTCGGTGCTTCCTCACATTGAGTTCTGCTGATTTTGGTTTTTTCTATTGTTCAGGCTTGTAATCGGATTCTCAATTTCAATCTCTTAATTTCAATTTCTCAATATCTTAATTGATTTCTGCTGATTTTGTTCGATGCTTACTCTATAATTTCAATTTATTAATTTAGGGTTTCTTTATTTTTTGTTGATTTGGGGTTTCGATCTGTGGATATAGGTACTTACTAACTGCTTTTTTATTTTTGCTTTTCTATGCTTTTGTGTTCTTTGGTGGTGGTGTTGGCATCTAAGGCTTGGTATTCTATGGTGGAGTTGGGTTTGCGGGAGGTCGTTGGTCTTTCTAAAGCTGCGGTGGTGGTGAATTTTCAGGTGGTGGAGGTTATGTAGTAGCAATAGTTGCATTATGATAAGAATAATTTTCAATTGTCGATGGCAAAGATACACTAAAGCTGGAAGCAAATGCTGATGCTAGCAAGGTCAGTTTCACATCTTGTCTTTGCATTTCTAATCAATCTTAGAGGTCGGGAGAATTATAATTAAGGATCTTTGTTATCTCATTGTTTCAGGTAGGGGATGGGAGACCCATTCCAACCTCAGAGACATCTTCACTTGATACAAAAAGTGATGATAAATCAGTTCCAGTTGTGAAGAAAGATGGCGTCTTTGCATCTCCAGAAAAAGCTCCGTAAGTTCAATTTCCTAAACTCCTAAACCCAGAAATCTATGTAGAATTTATGTTCTTGTTGCCAGTACATTGACTATCTCAATAGTTGCGGAGCATGAGGCTATGCGGAAGATTAAAAATGTGTTCATGACACACTGGGATGGGTTGATGACTAAGCCTGGTGAACGGATCCTTGTTCTCGCTGCAACAAACCGGCCATTTGACCTTGATGAAGCCATCATTCGACGGTTTGAGCGCAGGTGTGTAAGCCTGTTTATTTCGGATTCACTTTGCTCATATTCGGTTGAATAACTTATAGTGTGCGTCCTTAATGATTCTCAACTCTTGTTGACATGAAACAGAATTATGGTTGGTTTGCCATCGGTAGAGAACGAGAGAAATGATATTGAAAACTCTTCTATTAGAGAGAAGGTTGGAGAATGACTAGATTTTAAGGATCTCGCAACAATGACAGAAGGATACAATGGAAGTGATCTTAAGGTTTGTATTTTGCTTAGTTATGTGCATAACTTGATGTCTTAATCATTTGTGAATTTTGCTTAGTTATTCCCATTTAACTAAGTAATGTACGTCTTATCAAGATAAATGGTTTTGGTGTGTGATAATTAGTGCAAGATGGGAATGAAGATCGAATAGAAGGGATGAATGCGGACGATGAAGAGATGCTACAAAAATGTGGAAATGCGTCTGTTGAATGGTTTGTCAGTGTGGTTGTTTTCTCAAGATGGCCAGTGGAGTTGGAGACCGGTGGTTGCTTGATGGTTGCATTTATGGAAGCCTTTGCGGTCGTCGAGGAAGGTGCATCTTGAGTCGGTGTTGTTCTATGGATGAAAATATAAATGAATGGGAAGAACTTGGCTAGTTAAATCAAGCGGGGTGAGCGAGACAAGGAGGCGATGATGCATCCGGTGGGTATAGAGCTTAATTGTCTTTGTTGAATGGCAGCATCTCGTCGGAGGTGTTCTTCTCCAATATATGCATTAGATGGGTCCCGCGCCTCCCTTCTTCGGTTTGTCTTCAAAGTAGTGAGAAGCCATGGTTTTACGGCGTGAAATTTGAATCGGTGTAAAGTGAAGTTCTTGACCAAACGAGAATATGAAAGTTTGTTTATGGTTAGACAAGGAGATGGAGCTGTGCATGAACTATTAGAATACAAGGGAGAACGGAAGCTGGTGCCATGGAAGGATTTGAATGAGGTCTTGTTGGCTGATCATCCGAAATAATAAGTTCGGCGGCAACATCGGTGGCATCATCTTTATTTTCTCAAGAAGGCTGCCGTCATCACCATCCTTTATGAGTTGAGAGACTTGTGAAGTGACTAGAGAGACAACTCAATCGTGATCGAGAAGAAGTTGCGGTCGAAGAGAGAAATGTTGTTCTTTGCCATGGCAAGCGTGAAAGCAGATGGGGGTTTGGCATGGATCGATTTGCGGTGGAGATCAAGTAGTCATTCCTTGGACAACAAAATTCTGCAGTATGTTAAAACAGGATATTTAGTTTTCTTTGGGTACATGATATTTTTGAATTATGTTTCTCTGAAGGAAGTATGAGTACTCTTTGCTAAATTTGGTCTTGAGTAGGATGAATGGGTGAATGCATAGAAGGCGGTTCGCGGCGTTTATCCCTATCGAGCCTTAGAATGTGGAGCAGTTGAGGTTGGAGATCTTTTCGTTTGCTTCCAGGTAATGTCATGTTATATTTTGAGTAAGGTGACATAGCATTGAAAAAGCTAATTTAATCAAGAGTAACTAGCAACATCCATCGGCTCCATTTCATTACGATCCAACTAATAATATTAACAAACCTGCTAAACAATTTGTACCTTCTTTTGTTCCTCGTTGTAGATAGTATCAGTGATACATCATATTTAGATATTATGATGCATGCTTAATTATGTACTACCATGGTTAAATCCTTGCTATCAAGAAAGTTAAAGGATCAATCAAGATTCAGTATATATACGTATTACTATACAGTAATATTAGTTGTGTATTGCATATCGATACCCGTGTCTTTTTTATTATCTACAGTTATTGGTTAACACGGTCCACTTTACTAGTAATAAATATTTGATTGTACTATTTGGTTTGTGGTACACTATTATTGACTTCATTCTCGTCGTATTCATTGTCGTTTAAATTACCAGTTTTAGCACAAAAAGCCGGTTCATCAAACTGCTCATCTTAATCAAGAACAACTCTCTTACGAATAATGTGTGGACGTTAGTTCGACAGCTGAACATGATTGATGTTTCACTTTCAATGAATGAGAAATTTTTATGATACTAACCAATTTTAAAACGCTCAAATTTTTTATGTTGCATTCTCAGGTCATCACTCTTTAGAATTTTTATCCTAATTTGCATATGCTACTTCTCTTTGTAGAACCATCTAGCTACTTTTTGAGTTGTTTCAGTACTTCTATATTCACCTAGTGTTTTTTTCTTTTGTTGATATTTAATATATGTATCGAGTATAAGTGACAATATCTAAGGATGATCTTTGTAGTTCTTTCGGGTGCAGTGACAAGAAAATCTATCGAGGAATGATGTGAGCAGATAAGAGCTGGAGTTGAAATGGGCGATCCCGATTATATGATAAAGATAAGGTGCGGGGAGAGGCTATCTTAAACTTTCTCGGTGGTCTTGCCATTTTAAAGGTCTGTCACCATTTCCTTCGACATTGTTGTTGCCATTGTCTTCTTATTCCCTTAGGACATAGGAATGAACCTATATAGGAAAAACATGGTTGGAAGGAAGAGCACCATAGCATTGTGTTGAACGAGTATTGTTTTATTTTTTTTAATACTCTTAACAGATCCAGGACTATTTCCTGCACACTATGAAATTTTGTGTTGATAAAGTTTGTCTATTATATTTTATTGACGTTGGCTATTACCATTATATTTTTGCTAATTCGTTGTTACACCTAGTATGAAACTAAATCTTCTTTGTTTGTCTTGTAATTACTCACTTATATATCTATAATGAGTGCTAGAAACCATTGATAGCGCCTCTTTTGTACATGTGGCACTTAGGGAAGCTAGCGAGTGATATTTCCACTGTATCTAGCAGTCTGCTAGGGTTTTCCTTGTAATTCCTATTCAACTATTCGAATTAGATGTATCATTGCCATCTATATCCTTTTGACAGTTAGTGCTCTTTGCTTCGTGCATCTTTGTAAATTAATTAGGAAAACACCTAACATGGTATATGCCTGCAGTGCCCACCTGATCAATTGAGTGATTGTATTCCTTCAGTGAGAAGAACAACTATTAAACTCCATGTTTACATTTGCAGGCGAACAAAGAAGAAGATGACAAAATGCGGACTGCGGTAGCAAATGTTCTTTGCCCGAGATTCTTTGTTGGAGGGGATGATATGTTATCAAAGTGGCAACTTATGGCCGAGGAACCCGGGCGAAGCGTGAAGGAGGAACCGATGTGGTGTCGGCTTCTCGATCCGGTAAAGATTCTAGTCGCCGTACTTTATCACATACTGGACGAGCTCTGAGGGACAACCAAGGAGCTGAAATCAGAGGCTCCTCTGCTAATTTTCGATGACTCCTCACTAAATTGAGTTCCGCTAATTTTGGTTTTTCAATTGTCAGGTTTGTAATCGGATTCTCAATTTTAATTTCTTAGTATCAATTTCTCAATTTCTTAATTAAGTTTTACGATTTGTTCTATGATTTTCTATGTTTTGGTGTTGCGGGTGGTGGTGGTGGAATCGAGGCATGGTATTCTATGGTGGAGTTGGGTTTTGAGGAGGTGGTTGGTCTTTTCGGTGGTGGAGGTTACGTAGTAGCGGTTGTTGCATCATGAGATGCAGGGGGTTGGAACTAAAGAATTCATGTAAGTTGTGGTTCTTTGGTGTTGATGTCGTAAGTTGCCTGCTCCACCTCTCTTACTACCTGGCAGCAGTAACCTCATAATTTCTCCCCTCTAGTTTTGTTGTGCATACTTCCGACATCTAAATAGATATTTTTGTGTTTGCGAGTTAATTGAATTGATGCTCTGTTGCAAGTTTGGAGCGAAATATTGGAGAACAAGGCGAGTCATTAGGTTGGAGAGCAGATGCAAGTTTTGTAAGTTTCTATGTGTTTCTATGTTAGATGAGTTTGTGAACATAAGAATTTCTATGGTGATACTTAGTATCCCCTAGTATTTCATACTTAACAAAATTTTGATACTTAGAAGAATTTAAGTTCTTTTTTGTATTAAGCTATTTGATTGTGATAAGAATTGATTGAATGTGAGATGAATTTGATTGAAGAAAATATTGTTGATTCTGGAGGATGAAATGAAAGGTGTATGCAGGTAGTTTTTGGAATTCGGCTTATTTCCGTGAGAAAATGAGCTCGCAGGTCAGTTTTGACCGGTCAAAATTGGTGTGATCTTGACCAATTTTGACCAGTCAAGGTTGACCACGATAATTTTTTGTTGTTACAAAAAGTTAAGTAACATTACGAGCTGTTACAACATCCCTATTGCAAAAAAAATTGTGAACGGCCCCGTTTGTTACCACGTGGCAACCAGTGCAGCTCAAGCTGTTACGAGGGCCGTTACAAAAAAATCGTAACGGCCACAAAGCCGTTACAAAAAAAAATGTAACACCCACTTTTGCAACGGCGAGGGCCGTTACAACCCGTTTTTGTAACGGCCTGGTTCTGTTTCTAATCCCAGAATTTGGTGTAGTGTTGAGACATGTCACGTTGCACTGAAACACTTGAGTTTCTTGAAAGGTTATTTGAACTTGAACGTATAGGCACAGCAAATACTCCTGATATCTCTGGCGTGATTCTTTTTCTCGTTTCTTCTGCAATAAGTTCAGACAAAGCAACTTCCACAGTTGGAAGAGGTGATCGATGAAGAATAGATGCTCTAATGAGACTCAAACTCATCACGTAAAGCCATTAGAAGTTGAACTAAACGTGTTTCCTCTCTATATTTCGCCACGGTTCCAAATCTACAGTCCATCTTGGTTCCATAAGTGCTAATTGATTCCAGACTATAGACATCTCAGAATGAAAAACAGAAATAGTCTGATCATGTGGTTGCTTCATAGATCTAATATCTTGTTCAAGTTTATATCTCGAGCAAAGTTGACTTGTGTGTACCTTTTTGAAAGAAAATCCCATGCATCTTTGGCTTCCTCGGCGATGAGTTGCATACTTATAGAAGGAATAACCGTATTTCCAATCCAAGTGAGAATCCTGTTATTGTTAATCTCCCATTCTTCTTTTAGATCCTTTGTTTGTACTTCTTTTCCTTTGTCATTAGAGCTGCTTGCTGTAGGGACTTTTTCTGTACCATCAACATACTTCCACATACTCTTTCCTTTAAGAAAACTCCTCATGAGGAATGACCAGTGATTGTAGTTGGTTCCATCAAAACGAACAGTGATAGGTTGAGAATCTTCTCTTGACATGATTACTATGTTTTCTCTGGGTTGTATTTTCTCTGGGTTGTATTGCAGTGGAAACTGGTTCTCAGATCTTTCCTAGCTCTGATACCATGATAAACATGAGCATAGAGATTCTAATGTAGATGTGAGAATAATTCTCTGTGTATTCATTGATAGGCAATAGCCTGATTTATACAACTTTACACAACTAGATAAGGCAAATAAAAGATACACCTAACAATATGTAGGATATATACAGCAAGAATATATATGCAGTTACAACTAAATAACAACACAATAATGTCAAGATATATAATATCTTGACCATATCTTAACAAAGGGAAGTTATTTATAATGGGAATACGCGGTATCCTTTTGGAGGTAGCAATTCAACATGATGATGAAGAAAAGGAAATAACCCTCGAGATAAGCCAAGGTGTTGCCACCCGTTACAATTTTTACTCTGTATCAGTAGCAGGAGGATTGGATTATAGTCGTCAAAGTATGTCTTTTGGTGAAGTTTTTATGATTGACAGATACTACATCCCAAGAGGTGCTTACCATCTTTTAACCACCATAGACATAACAAAATTGAATTTCTCTTCGATGGAATGGGAGGAAGTTAAAAGCTTGGATGACTATATCTTCTTTCTAAGCAGGGATAATCAGTTGTCTTGCTTGGCCTCCGAACTGGGTCTTCTCAAGGGTTGTGTGTATTTTACACAAGAAGGGGAAACAAATTTGTACAAGTACGACTTGGCTGATAAAAGTGTCTCACATTGTTTACCATGTCCTGATCTACCAACCCCATGGTGCTCATCTGAATGGCTGATGATTACTGCAACTCCAAGGTAACATTCAAGAACAATACAATTTTTGTATGTTTACTGTATTATATATATATATATATATATATATATATATATACTGAAACTTGTTTTCTTGTAGCTCTGGCAGTCGATAGTCACTTGTGCCTTTGAAACACTAAAAATAAAGTTTTCTTTTCTTTTAACTTGTAGGGTGGAAGATATTAGAAGAATAAGAAACCATGTGTTAGTCAAGGGAGCCGAGAAAGCCATTGAGGCAACTGTAACCAGAACTGGTGTAGATAAGGATGTCGACAACATAGAGGATATTGGAGAAGCAAGACCTTCGTTGATAGACAACGATGATATGGTAAGGTTGATATCGGATCACCTCCATACAGTGGATTACATACATTTGCGTGCAGTGAGTAAAAAATATCATTCGATGTTAAATCTGAGAAGGTCTTCTTCTTCTAGGAGTGTGCAGATAACTGGTGTCCCCCCGTGGCTAGTTTTTGTCAGATATGATCACCCCGTCTACAATTTCGTAAGCCCAATGCATAATAACGAGAATTACCTCATGAACATCCCTGAATTGTTAAAGGGCTCTATAATTCGCTTTTCCAAATATGGCTGGTTGCTCGTGACAAAAGACGGGATATTGTTCTTTTACAATCCCTTGTCTAAATCAATTGTTAGACTTCCAGATTTACCCAATGGTTATCACTTCTCAGGTATCTCATTCTCATCCTTGCCAACTTCTTCCGATTGCATAGTTTTTGGCATCCGTAAATCTTTTGCAGGAAAGGTTAATATCGCCTTCATTAAACGTGGAGATACAGAATGGACAAATTATCTCTACGATAACATTTATCAACTTCTACCGAGCAAAAAAAAAAAAAAAAACATTTATCAACTTCCCAATAAGAATAACTTGGAGTTGGAACCAAACTTTAACAATCCAGTTTTTCACCGCGGAGCTTTCTATTGCTTTGACGTAAACGGAGCTTTGGCAGTATCTTATCTTATCTTACTATAATAAAGAAAAGACCCCTTTTTGGTGAAGCCTTTTTTGGTGAAGCTTTTTCACATGACAATAATACCCCCATTAACTAAGATTTTAGTTAATATTTATATATTTACAGGAATGCCATTGTTTTAAAAATAGATCAAAAAAATTAAAACTTAAATATCTTTAAAAATACACATCGGATTTTTGCAAAATTGATATATTTGGAAAACTCTTTAAATTATCTATGTAATGAGTATAAACAAGGATATTAAATTTTTATTTTAAGATTTTTTTTCCCATTATTATCAAATTTGGTGTTGTTAAAAGAATCCAATTCAAGCATGTGCATCGTACATGTGGCCTTACTAGTACTATAATAAAGAAAAGACCCTTTTTGGTGAAGCCTTCTTTTGGTGAAGCTATTTCACATGACAATAATAACCTCATTAACTAAGTTAATATTTGTATATTCTGGGAATGCCATTGTTTTAAAAATAGAACAAAAAAATTAAAACTTAAATATCTTTAAAAATACACATCGGATTTTTGCAAAATTGATATATTTGGAAAGCTCTTTAAATTATCTATGTAATGAGTACAAACAAGGATATTAAATTTTTATTTTAAGATTTTTTTCTCCATTATTATTAAATTTGGTATTGTTAAAATAATCCAATTCAAGCATGTGCATCGCACATGTGGCCTTACTAGTTTAAATTAGAGAATCACACTAGTTTTGAAATCACAAAATTGGTTAAAAAGACCAAAATCAAAATTTCCTGGGTGAAAAGGACAGTCAGATTTAGATAATGTTTAAATGGACAAAAATTTTAAAATAGGCAGGATGTAACCAGTTTCATCCTGTCCATTTTCAAATATTTTTTTCTTATTTTTATTTTACACAGGATGCATCCAGTTTCATCCTTGCTATTTTTTTTGGCTATTTCACCCGTACTTTTTTTTACTTGTCCATTTGAACCGTGTTTTAAATTTTTTTGGACAAATGACCCATTTTCTCAAAAAAAAATCTAGAGAAGGTTAGAGAGTTCTCAGGTCGGTCTAACAAAGCCTTTAAAAAGGCAATGATGTACTCAGTTGTAAGGTGAGCAAGAACAATAATAAAAGTGTGAGTTTTGAGAGGCAATCTTGTTCCATATCTTGGAGCTCTATATGAGCAATATTAATCGCTAGCTCATGCATCTCCACAAGTATCATCAAAATATAAAAAACCCAACACTAATTTTATTTCAATAAAAATGTTGTTGGGGGCAATAATCAAAAACAAGGAAAAAATCAAATAAGCAAAAGTTATTGATACTTAGCTCCTTTATAATGGAAGTGATCGATTTGATGAAACGGACGAGCTCCCAAGATCTCCGCAACAACAACAAGGAAAAACTTTGGAAAGACAGACAGAGTCACGTGTTCAACACGTTGCCCTTAAGAAATTAGCGCCCGACTACACTCAAGAGTGATGCTATAGCCCTCACAGGATAGATATCTCCAGGATAAAACACCCTAATACACCTACTACTAGCATATGTAGTAGATGCTCAACTTGAGGTGGCAACTCCGAAAAAAAAACCTTAAGGAAAATCGGGAACACATAAGAAAACAATATAAAATATCTTCCCTTAGGTGTCCGTCTAAAATATAGAGAAACCCATTTCCCTTAGATTTTACAAAAGTAGTAAATTTCTTTATATAATGGAATAATACAACTTAAAAAGATGAACTCCCCGATGTGGGACTAAAAAGCTTATATAGTCTCTTAAAACAACTAAAAGTGGAAACTCCACGGTGTGGGACTAATAAGTTTTTCATTCACAAAAGAAAATAATAAATTATAATTTTTATTAAAACTTTAAAAATCATATTTTATTAATCGTTTTCCAACAATCCCTCACATCAATGAAAACTCAATAAAACACGAAAACACAGATAGATCTTGGTAAATCAACAACCAAATATCACAGATAGATCGTGCATGTTGAATTCATTCTAGCCATTCCAATGTCATCTCCCTCACACAATAGTGTGTTGACCCAGGGTCATACTATGGCTTGCAAAAATCATATAATATAGAGAGCTTTCATCCTTAGTTCCTCACAAGTGAGACTAAAGGTTCCTTTCATCAAAGTGAAAAAGCATGAACTAGTGAACCCTTAGTGACCCTTAGGTCCTAAGTTCTAGTAATACCAAAACCATCAAAATGAAAATCACATAAAAAGCGCAGGAAATACCATTTTAGGCAGAGGTGTCCATGAGGTCTTGAACCTTTGCTTAGTGAGATATTACCATAATTACTTGCTAGAGACAGTGAACTATGTCTTGAACTACTAGCATTTGATGTAATTCGTGATAACGACCACGGATGATATCTCCAAGGTTGCTTCCAAGCTCGTGTCGTTTTGTCCAATTTGGCCCTTGACATATCCTGTTTTTTCAGAATGCTCTAGAGAATCAAAGCTCATATTCTCATAGGGAGCGGCCCCACTTCCTCATTCAGATAGGTGAGTTTCCATAAAGAGTGTTACTGCTACACCTCACTTCAATCTTAAATTAAAACTATATAACTCATTAAGACTTCTTAAAAGTCATCCTTCACATGTAGTCACACTATCACGTCTACACCATAGGGAAGGGACAGAGAATGAAATTCTCTGATAGTGTTTACCTTTACCCAACACAAATTAGTTGTCTCATTCGAAACCTTGATCTTGGGATCTCCAGTCAGCAAGGTTGAGTATTCTTCATGGCAAGTTTAATTTATGAGCATAAAGCCCCATCCCCTCGATGCATTTTTAACTATCTCTTTGTATAAACATTTCGCCAAAGGTTGTGCGATATTCTCCTTGGACTTTATCCAATCAATGGAAATAACGCCGATTGAGATTAGTTATTTTTAGCTTTATCTATTATAGCTTGGCTAACACAATATATAGATATAGCTGGCACATGCCTATGCCGAGAGAGGAATGTCTTACGAAAAGCATCTTAGGCACTCGGCCCCCTCTCGTGCTTTATCTAACGCAATACTCTCGGATTCCATAATGAATTGACCAATATATGTCGCTTGGAAATCTTCCAAAAACAAACCCTCTCTGCTAGAGTGAAAACATATCCACTCGTAGACTTAGACTCCTCCGAGTCACCTATCCGTTTGCATCACAAAGTCCCTCAACAACAAGATACCTTTCATAAATCAAACAAAAGGTAATAGAGTACTTGAGGTGCCATAATACTCTACTAAGTGCATCCCAATGCTCTTGATATGGACTACAATTATATCAACTTAACTTACTCCCAATATAGGAAATGTCTGGGCTCTTTGATTCATTAAATTCATCAAACATCCTATAACTCTTGAGTATTCAAGTTAAGATACTCCATTACCCTTATTTTTCTCGAGTCTACAAGAAGAATCGTCCGGAGTACAAACAGGCTTACAATCAGACTGATTGTATCTCTTAAGCACAAATTCAACATAATGAGAATGACTAAGACTATAAACGTGTGATTATCTTCTAATCCCCATCCTTAAGATTACATCAAAAGGGCCTGAGTCTTTGAAGTCAACATTCTCATTCAGTGCATCATTTTAGTGGAATTAATCACATCTATGTTTGTATCAAGTATAAGCATATCACAAACATACAAGCATACAATCACACAGGCATCCTTAACATGTTACTTGTCAGATTCATTAACTTAAGCCCACTACACATTATCACATGATCAAATTTTCATGTCACCGTTTGCATGCTTATTTGAAAACCATACAAAGATTTGTTCAACTTACAAACTTTGTCTTCATAACCTTTCACTACAAAGTCCTCAGGTTGATCTATGTAAATTTCTTTATCTAATTCACGGTTTTAGAAAAGCTTTCTTAAAATCCATCTGATGTATCTCCAAGTTGTTTATGGCAACAATATCAGTTAGCATCTCAACAGAAGTAATTTTCGTCATAAGTGAATAAAAATCAAGGAAATCTGGACCTTCTTTTAATTTATAGCCTTTAGCTACCAACTTACCCTAATTTTTTTCCCCCAGTTCCATCTACCTAACTTTTCCTCTTAAAGACTCATTTACATCCCATGGTCTTACTCCCGGAGGTAAACTAGCAAGATCCCATGTAAGTTCCGACAGGTGAGTCCATTTCACTAAATGAAGCTTCTTACTTGAATGGGGTTTCAGTAGATGTCAAGGCTTCTTTACAAATATGGGGCTCAGACTAATCTAGGCATGTTATGAAGTAGGCTTCATAAAAAGTCACAAGTTTAATTATTTTAGTTCTCTTAGGCTCAACCTCAACTTCATCTTTCTTTAAGATAAGTTCTGACTATTTGAAAATAAATCTAGGGGATCAACATCACATCTCTAATGAGGTACAAGTTTAACAATAAATATGTTCAAAGAACTCAGCATCCCTAGATTTCATAATAATATTCACACTAAAGTCAGAAAAATCACACCAAAGTCTGAAAAATCAGAACATAGAACCAAAAATCTACATGTAGAAGTATAGCATACCCAATATGAAGACACAATCAACATTTTTGGTTTCTATCTAGTTCTTTTAGGAAGAGAAATGTCAATCTTAGTCAAACACCCCCACACTTTGACGCATCCACAAGAAGGTCATATACCTTTCCATAAATCATATGGAGTTTCATCTGATCCTTGGAAGGGTACTCTATTCAGGATATACTAGTTAAGAGGAATGCACCCCCCCCCCCACCCCACCCCCCACACACACACACACACACACACACACATAATGCCGCAGATAACCCTGAACTAATCAACATGGCAATTATCATCTCCTTAAGGATACAATTATTATGTTCAGGGCTTCTAATTGGTTTTTCAACTTCAAGTTTATACATCTTAAGGCTTCTAAGACATCATCCTTATCCCTAAGCAAGTATACAAGATAGTACCTCATACAATCATCTACAAAAGTTATAAACCATCTTTTACCACAATAGTTTTGGGTTTAACTCATGTCAACTAGGCCTAACTGAATTAATTCTAAGGGCTTAGAATTACTGTGAACATTTGTCCTAAAAGGTGTTATAGCATATTTTGATTCTACACAGATTTCACTTTTGTGCTCAAAATCCAAACTAAATTGGAGTACGCTGTGACTTATCTTTGTCTAGTTTAAGCATTGACTTATAAGTTTACGGTTCCAAGTCTACCACGCAAAACATTCAATCACACAAAGAAAGCACAAGAATCAACTATGTTCACTTCATCAGTTTTTCCGTTAAGCTTATATAGACCCAAAGTCCAATAACTCTTTCCAAAAAATCACCGACTAGTTACAACAAGTTTGCAGATTTAATTAAAATCTTAAATCTTTTACCAACTACAACAGAACAAGATACAAGATTCTTGCATATGCCCGGAACATGAAAAATCCATTCAATGTGATAATATTACAAGATATAAGATTTCTGCTCGACCTTTCCCTTTTATGCAACCTTTGTCGCGAGATGAGTTACTCATATAGAGTTTCTCGACATCCCCTATCCTCTGACAGGAGGTGAACATGTCTCTATTTCAACAAACATTCTTGGTGGCTCCAGAGTCCACCTACTGGTCTCTCACATTGTTTATAACTTCCGACATCATGCCCTTTGAACTCCTTCTAGTTTGTTTCAACTAAATTAGCATTAACTTTCTACTTATTAAGGTTTTTTATGTTGTCAACAATTTACTTCTGTGTGGCTAGGAATTTTACGAGCATAACAATCACCCTTAATTAAAGTAATGCCGGACTCAGTTTTACGAAACATACCTTTCTTATGAAGACTACGATAAGAGTTGTGTTTGATGTTCTTTCCTTTGTCATTTTTGGAAGAATTGTGTTCATCCACATGCGCCTAGTAACCATGTCCCTTTTCAATTTCATGTCACAATCTTCGTTTATACTCTGACCACGGACACGGTAATTTCCCAATCACCTAATACACTACATCTCACAAACCTTAGTTCCGAATCGGAAAATAAAATATGAGTTTTGAACAAGTGACTCACTCTGTTTTTCCAAAGTTCTGCCTTGTTGTTGTTGCGGAGATCTTGGGAGCTCGTCCGTTTCATCAAATTGATCACTTCCATTATAAACGAGCTAAGTATCAATAACTTTTGCTTATTTGATTTTTTCCTTGTTTTTGATTATTGCACCCAACAATCTTAAGACATTAGCACCCGGCTACACTCAATAGTGATGCTATAGCCCTCACGGGACGGATATCTCGAGGATAAAACACACTAATACACCTACTACTAGCATATGTAGTAGAGATGCTCAACTTGAGCTTGGAAACTCCGGAAAAAAACCCTTAAGGAAAATCGCGAACGCATAAGAAAACAATATAAAATATCTTCCCTTTGGGGTCCCTCTAAAATATAGAGAAACCCCTTTCCCTTAGATTTTACAAAAATAGTGAATTTCTTTATATAATGGAATGGAATGGAATAATACAACTTAAAAAGATGAACTCCCCGATGTGGGACTTAAAAGCTTATATAGTCTCTTAAAACAACTAAAAGTTGAAACTTCACGGTGTGGGACTAATAAGTTTTTCATTCACAAAAGAAAACAATAAATTATATTTTTATTAAAACTTTAAAATCATATTTTCTTAATCGTATTCAAACAAATGTAACTAACTAGAGCCGTTAGGAGGATTACAAATAGGAAATGTAAAAGGAAAATTAAAAGATATCGAATTTATGGATTGCAAAAGAACGCGCGATTGGGGATACTTAAAAGATACTTATTATGACGGAAAGTAAACAAATTCAGAGACATAAATTATAGATAATTGAAACAACTTGGTGCCTGAGCTTAGCTTTTATCTTCGGTCATCCTTTAGGTTTTCACATGTACAATAGTATTTCTTTGATATATATGAAATTCAGCAGTAGGGTAATCTGAAACACCACCTTATCTTAGGCTTGTATCCTGACTTGGTTTCCATATGCAAAATCCTTTGATGGGCTATATTATCTGAACAGTGTACTCTCTGAGCTAGTTTGTAGCATTTATGTACTGCGAATAGGTACTTCTTTGGTGTTTTGAGGTATAACGGGATAGCATTTGAAAGAAATACTTTCTTGTCAATGTTGGTGAACATCGATCAGGACTTTCTTTTTATTATTTACCTCATTTGGAGTAATCAGTAGCTGTTAATTGCTTATTCTTCATAGCTTTGATTGAGCACCTGGAGTGTTGAGTCTGCTGTATGAAACCTTGTTTTTCGAGATTGCATTTATTGGGCAAGTTTGATGATTTTGTTTTTGATTGGGCAAGTTTGTTTAGAGAGTAGCTTGTTGTAAGCTCTCTAAACGCTTCACTAATCTCTTCTTGTATCTTTCAAGGGTGCTATCTTGCATCTTTTCTTATTTATTTCATTTTTGCCTTTAAAAAAAAAAAAAAGAGATTGCATTTATTGAGTTAATTGAGTGTGTTTGCTTTATCCTTCCTCTTTTATACACCAATGATGCACACAACGAAAACCAAGATCAATTAGTAGCGGCTAGACAACCGAAGGAGCGTTTAATTTTTTTTTCGTTGTCGTTCGTCTAAAATAAATACTTACTGGTACTCTGATTTTGTTTGTAAACAGGGAAAGAGATGAAAGGGATGACGAATAAGAAGAAAAACAAGAGTAAAAGTAGTAGTGGTGTTAATAGTAAAATTAAAACACATAATTTTGAGACAATTTCCAGATGCTTTTTAATTAATCAAAAACTAAATAATGACACAACATCCTTTAAGGAAAAATAATAACGACACAATATGGAGCTCTTTATATGGATAACTCCAACCAAACAACGAATCTCACAACAAATATCAGTATCAAGTAAAAATAAAAAGATAAACTTAATTTCTTTTTTAATATCTGGAAACTAAATATTAAGAAATTCCATAACCCGGTGAGAGAGTAGTATAAAATTAGAGCACCTCATGTTTCAAGAATTTCGACACACGTGCCACCTTTCTTCCCACCTTTCATAAGCCGTGCCACCATATATCCTTTGATAATCCCCATACATCCTTCCATAATCCCTCGACAACTTATTAGGAAAACTGTAGTCAAGACTCCTAATACGAGGTAGAAGGACGTGAGTCCTAAAAAGAGAAGGATGCCTGAGACTGCTAACTTTGTGTACCACGGCAAATCATCCAAATTTACTTCCTTGAATTTGGGCCATTTCGGAGGTGTAGAAGGAGACACGGCTGGTCTTCTAACACATCTCATTATAATCCATACACATGTTACTAGGAGAAAGGTTTTGAAGAGTCCGAATTTGAGAATGACGGGCGAGACTCCATATCCAAGAAGAGTTATGGGCGCCAACAAAAAGATGGCCAAGATTATTACAATTGATGGCCAGGAGATCTCCTCAGTAGATTCTTCGGAAGATGTAGACGGAGTTCCAACTTGTTCCTCAGATTGTCGAATCTGTTTGATCATTGCCATCGAAGTAATTATAACAGTGGGAGTAACAGCTCTTCGAATCTCGTACAGACTCATGACGACGACGTTTAAAAAAGTAAAAGAAAAAGAGAGGAAATCAATATGAGTTGGAACTGAAAGAAACTGCTGATATTTATAGATGTAGCACGTCTAAGTTTTAGAAACCTCTTAAAAATCCCAAGTATAGGAACTTGCTTTAAAACAGTAAAAGCGCGTAATTCCTTTTCTATGAAAAAAACGCGGCCAAAGCAGTAACTTCTATGTTGGGCATGGGCCGAAAATTGAATACAAGCATGGTAAACCGCTCGCCTTCAGAATACCTGGATCCGGCACTTTTCGGGTCACTGTAATACTGAATACAACACAACAACAAGGTGGTATCGGATCCAATACATGATCGTATAAAGTGGTCTCATGACCAGCGAAGTTTTGAAAATATTTAATGAATGAACTCACGCAACCATGGGAAGTGGAGTGATATATGAGTTGTGCACCGAGATCTTTTGCAAGTAGAGTCACTTGAAGTAAAGCTAACGGAGTTGGCATCTAATACTCCATCTGTTTTTGGAAAAGTGATACTTTCACTTTTTCATTTTAGCCTAAAAATAGGTCAAATTGAAAAAGTGAAAGTATCTCTTTTTCATGATGTTGCTTCTGGTGCTTTCTTCATGCTATCAATTTAGTCTGTCACAAAATTCTTAGCTTTCTCGCTAGATCTCTCTCCCTGCAAATGCTTTGCAATGGTCAGATGAAAATGAAAAATGATGGTATGAGATATATGATGAACTTTCATAAAGTTTTCTTCTAATCGAGTAAAAAAGGAAAAAGATGTTTTCTTCTGTACAACAACAATGTTTTTTAGCAGATAATAATTCTAACCAAACTGTAAAAAAGAAAAGTTGTTGAATCGAATTGAATTTAAGAGCCCCATAAATATCACAAAAAAAATAAAATGCACAGGTTTATTTCTTTCAAGAATTCTCTATAAATGTGAGTCATGATGTTTGGCAAAGGTATGCAAATATGGTCGTTTCGTTCACCTTCCTTGAGGTTGTGTTTGTTGAATTTCTCGTGATGAAAGGAGCTTGTAAAAAAAGCTGATAGTATTCTAACCAGACATTCCGCCAAATTTATTTTCTTTCACTTATAAATGAAAGGAGCTTGAAATGAATATTTGGTTCACACACTAATTTTTGACATAAGTCCGAAAAGCTATTACAGGTAGAAGACGTCTGAACACCAGAACCATAAAAAAATTTGCTCCAAATCTAACACTCAACATCATAAACAATCTGCTTCATAAAATGTTGAAGTTATTTTTGGCATGTATAAACAATTCTTAATTATTTTCGTAAATTTAGTTATGAATTTTTTATTTCTAGAAGTTGGAAAATATCTCTTTTAAGTTGCACTCAAAGAAGACGGTGGCTCTTATGAGGAATTTCTTATGGGGTGTAGACAAGAAAGGAGAAAGATGGTTTGGGTGGGATGGCCAAAAATTTGCAAATCAAAGCAATGTGGTGGTTTGGGTGTTCAGAGTCTAAGATTGACTAATAAAGCTCTTTTGGTTAAATGGGTGTGGAAATATTCAAGACAAAAGAAAGCCTTATGGAGGAGGATTGTGCAACAGAAGATGCATGCTGCTGAGGATGTGATACTTCCAACAGTTGATGATGGAGTACAAGGTAAGATCTTATGGAAAAATGTTGCAAGAATGGTCCCTGAAGTTCATAACTATATGACCTTTAAGATGAGAAATGGTAAAGGCATAAGATTCTGGCATGATAAATGGTTGGTGAATGGGTGTATAAAAGATATTTTCCCGGTTATATATGAAGCATGTACTAAAAAACAAGCTTCGGTGGCAGATATGATTTCAGCTGGAAGATGGTCCGGTGAGTTTTCTCATTCTCTAAGCGCTAACGAACAGCTTGAATGGGATCTCTTAAAAAGAGATTTGGGTAATATACCTACGCTGGTTGATGGTGAGGATGAAGTACAGTTTTGTGATAATTTTTCCATTAAAGCTTGTTACGATGTTCTATTTGGTACCATGGAAGAAGGTAACTTCAGTAAGTTTCTGTGGAAGAACTCCATTCCCTCTAAGATTTCTTTTATGTTGTGGGCAGCCTTTAACAAATCGCTCCCTACAAGAGATATGTTGCGACATAGAGGGGTATAAATTGATAGCACTCTTTGTGTTATGTGCAACTCAGTGGACGAATCTGCAGACCATTTGTTTTTGCACTGTCAAACGACTTTTGAGGTTTGGGATTACTTCATAAAGGTATTTCATATCTCATGGCCTTTTCCTGGAAGGAGTAAAGAATTGTGGAAAATTATGCATTATGCATTGCTTTGGATAATCTGGGACGAAAAGAATAACAGAGTGTTCGGGGATACATAAATCAGTTTATGAGCTCATTATCACATCAAACAGCTTCTAATCTTGTAGTGCCATGAAAAGGAGACTTTCAAGAACATAGACAGCATGCATATCTTGCACAACTGGGAGACTGTAATACATTTATAACTCCGTTTAGTAGCTTGTTGTAATGGCTGGATTTTTTTCTTAAAATATTATTAATATTATTACATAATTAACGAATAATTGGAAGCCTAACAAGCTAAGCTCCAAGCAGCGTACTACTACATAAGTTGAACAGGTTGCCGTGCTAGCCTACCAGCGAGCCTCATGAGGAACAAAGTCGGGGAGCCGAAGCGGATAGTGTGACTAATGTCTTAATATAAAATTTCTCTATTCGGAAAAAAAAAAAAATTGCACTCAAGCAGGCTTAGTAAAAGCATAAGCCCGCTTAACCGGACGCAAGTGTCCCAAAAGACTTTTGAGTAGACGCTTGATAGATAAAATTGAACTATGATTTTAGGCATACTGAAATCTTTTTGGGCATACCAAGTAAAGACAAAAAAGGAGTGTAAATAGCAAAATCAGAAGCCCCTCAACCAAATATTTTTGGTAATGGAAAATCTGCCCTTTTAGGATTAGTGTTAATACTAATGATTAGTTAAAATAATTCTGATTAGTGATTAGTTTTAGTATTAATAAAAAAATTTGAGTAAGAAAAAAAAAAAGTTAGGTTTTTTTAGAAGGAGAAGGGAAAAGTGAGAAAAAATTTTGTGTAGATTATTTAGTTACCCTTGAATTGTAGTCATTTAGGATGTTCGCGGGGTTCAACCTATCTTAAGTTTAATCTCACTTTTGTAGGTTAAAATCATCAAAAGTCTGTGTTTTTTCAGTAAGGTTTGGCGACACTGGATGAACAGTTCGGCTAGCTGAAAGTTTTGATTAAGAGCCGAACCTACCTTGTAGACCAGAGTTCGGCTTGGTTCGAATTGTCCTAACAAGCCGAACCCTACACTCTGAACTGTCTTGAAGAAAAAATGTTTAGGGTTCGGCTTATATTTAGAAATTCGTAAGCGCCGAACCTGTTGGAAACACATTGTTCGGCTATTTGAATAAGTAGAATATAAGCCAGAACTTCGATCATGTACATTTAAGGTTAATAATTTTGTATTGGTTTGGCACATATTGTGAATATCGTAATAGCCGAACCTCGTAAATGTGCTACGTTCGGCACATATTATGATTATCGAATACGCAGAACCCCTGTGCATCTCTTTCTGTGACTAGGTTCGGCTTGAAATTTCATGAAATTTCAAGCCGAACTGTTCATATACACTTACAAGAAGCTTTTGTGAAGAACAGTTCGGCTAAAAACTCAACTCAATTTTGAGCCGAACCCAACACCGTAACTAATCATTTAATCGATGAAAAACAACAAATAGGAGATTGGGTTTGTAAAACTTCTTTCTTATCCTCGTTTAGGAGTTGGAGATGCGATTCGTTCAATTTACGGGTTCAATTGGTGGTTGATTTTCGGTTTCTACACCTTCATTTTCAATTGGTTCTTCTTCTTCAATTGATGGATTAGAAGACGATTTGGTTTGCCTTGTCCCTGCTTTTCTTTGTACGAGTCATTATGTAGTTCAGTTTAATCGACAATCAAATTTTTACGAATCGACAATTAATCACGGTGATAAATTTTTTTTTTCGCGGGAGGGGAAGAGTTCGGCTAGAGGAGGAAGAAGAAGAGATGTTAAGGGAAGTTGATTTTAATTTTTTAGAAAACTGATTTTAGATTTTTGTATTAAGGGTATATAGGTAATACAGCTACCCATAGGTTACCCCTTATAAGGTCACCCAAGATGGGACTATCATTTTGTATGCCCGAAAAGTTTTATGTATGCCTAAAATGATACTCCCTCCGTTCTTTTTTAATAGGCTGGTTTTGTTTTTTGAGAAAATTAAGAGAGCCAATCATTGAAAGTGGTCCTCATGATACTTGTCAATAAAAGAAGTGAAGTGAAATGGTCCCCATGACACTTGTCAGCAAAATAAGTAAAGTGAAATGGTCCCATGACACTTGTCATCAAAACAAGTTAAAGAGAAAAATGGTCCCAGAAAAATAAAGTAACATTTGACTTTCCCAATTAAGAAACCAGCCTATTTTTTGTAACGTTTATTTATAGAAACCAGCCTATTACGGATGGAGTAGTTCATAAAATTACCATGCCGCCACTTGGAAGTACCTCACACCAAAGTGGAAGGTCAAATAAATTCTGGTCCTGGATCCGTGGATCGTAGAAAAGTAAAGTAGAATCTTATTCATTTTCATTTGCTTTTCAGTTTTTCTCACAGCTCTCTGATCTAATCTATACCATTACCAGAACCTCTATGTAGGTATTAAATTGTTTTCCTTTAACCTTTTAGATTCTCTTGCTTGGTGTTTATTTGATTTTTTGAATCGTTCAATCAAGAACTTCTACTGCGAATCCCGTAAGCTGTTTGTTGAAATTCCTCTGAAACATTTACTTATTGGGAAAAAGTAAGGAACTTTAAGGACCAAGAGATTATAGGGATGAAGAATAAGAAGAATGATAATAAACCTTAGTCGTGTTGTGACTGTTGTCGATAGTGAGAATGATAATAAACCTTGTGGTGGTTTTGATGATGATATAGTAAGTGATATACTGAGTGTAGGTGTGAATAATCCACAGGGACAGGTGGAGCCATCCCAGTCGAGGGCGTACCGAAGAAAGCGAAGTACTGAAAGCACCGAATCACCCCACTGGATCTGGGCACGAGAAAAGAGGGATGAAGACAGGTCGAGAGATCGATGCGAAAGGGGAGAAAAAGTTGATGTGACGACCCTCGGGTTGAAGACAATTAATGCTATGACAAAGTAGGTGAAGAGATAAGGAAGACTCGGTCAAAGTAAAACTCGGCCAAGAACCTAAAAGGCGACATCGATCAACATCACATAACAAGCAACATCGGATGAAGTTACCACTCGGCCAAATGCTTCGACTCGGGCGCGAAGGAAGATCGGATGAAGCATCGGGTAGACACCCGAGGAGAGCATCAAGGAAGATGTATTAGGCCCAACACTGTAATATCGTTGTATCACCATTTTATGACTATAAATATGGATCATGTATAGAGCTAGAGAGGTAAGTGAGAAGTGAGGAAAGAGAGAGCACACTAAGAGCATAGAGAGAAAAACACACAACTTGTAGTCGTGAGTCAAGCAATAATATCATCCTTTCACTCCGTGGACGTAGGTAATCATGCCGAACCACGTATACCTTGTGTTTCTCGACCTCTCTTCTTTGTATGACTTCTTGTTGGGAGATATATATATTTAAAAACATAGTTTTGTAATATTATATCAAACTTAGAGAAATAGTGTGGTGGTATAATTTTGGGCTCCCACACTATAGACTTGGGTTCAAGTCTCACCCCATGCATTTGAATAGGTATATTTATATATCTATAATATTTATTAAAAATCCGGGAGAGCGGGGCCTTGGGGCCTTGGAGGTCTGCTGATCCAGAAACTTATTTTTTGCTTTTTTTAACTCTTGATTTCCAAAACGGTTTTCAACTTAATATTCCTAATTAATTACATTAATTTTTGGTAAATTTAATGTTGCCGTTTTATGGTGATTAGGGAGGATTTTCAGTGCGCACTTATTGCGAAATTTATTTTCATTAAAACCGTATTGATGTTTTTTGACTTATAAAAGAAAAGTTTCTGGAGAAGATGAAATACAGTTTTTTCATCTATTTCGAGTTCTGAGCAAGTGTTAGATAGAGTATTTGTTGGTTCGATTTCTCATAGTGCGAGAAATCGAATAAAGAGTTATCATTTGTTTTATCCCATAGGTGTTCGACAATTTTTTGTTGCTAGCACAATCAAGAGAAGAGTCGCGAAATACCTTAAAGATAGCGACCTAGTCCGCGACTCAGCTGTTTGAGATCCGATTTCATTATTTCTTCATTGTTTCCAACACTTCTTTATGCATGCTTTATGATCTTTTGGATGTAGAGGTGGGATTTTCTACATCTACATTCTGGCGCCGACTAAGGGGACCGTATAACATCTTCGGATACCTTGAAATCGGTTACCAAAAGAGGAAAATCCAAGCTCCTAAGCCACCTTGAGTGCTAGTTGACGCTAAGAGAGAAACTCTTTTGGTTCTTTGTCTTTGTTTCCCTAGCAAAACCTTTGAGAGTTCGGTATAAGTTCGCCTTGTGTTCTCGCTATTTATCTTTGTTTTCTCAGCAAAACGTCATCGAGTTTGATGCGAGTCCGCTTTGTGTTCTTGTTTATTATCTTGTCTTCTTAGTAAAACATGTCTTTCGTCTAAACAAAGTCGTCAAAACTGTTTCGTTAAGTTAGGCTGTTCGTTTAAGACACCTTAGTGGGTTATTGGAGGATCCAAGAGCTCCCGAAATAACATCTTTCGATGTTGGTAGAAGCTAGAAGGAGATCCCATCTCGCTGACCGTGATCTATTGCTTCAAACCTTGTTAAAAGAGAGATTCAACAGCTCCTATCGACATCTAGTGAGGATAGTTGATGCTAAATGAAAGACTCTAACAATCGCAACGCATAGGTTGCTAGATCTGTCATCAGAAGATCACCCCCGAGATCTGGAGACAGATATCGTTACATCTACCTTCACTTTACATTTATCTTCATTTTAGCAAGATAAATGAAGCACAATAATGGTGAAAGCAAGGCTAGCTCAGAATCATTGAGTTTAGTTTTCGGAAACCATGGCTGGCAGGATTATAGGAATCCCACGGTTCAACCGTCTCCGGGGATTTCCGACAGCTTGTATGGGACGGCCGTCAGCACGACGGCTGCTGAGGATCGTTATTACCGTCCATCATCGCCACGAAAGAAATCTTCCGATCTAGCGTACGGATGATTAATGACTTCTGGCGTTAGGAATGTTGGGACAAATAATGATTAATGCATAGGGTAAGTACCGAAAGCGATGTGTCGAGACAGCTTTTCAAAAATTGTCCTTTGCGGCCAAAACAACTTGACTGCTGAGACCGACACGCTAGCATAAATGGAAGCGTACTATAAGAACTTTTTCCACCCTGCACTGAACTGCTGTACTTCATCCTTAACCTTTTTGAAAGCAGTTCGAAGTAAGTGTTGTTTACTTTGTTGACATAGGTACGAACGGGCAGGCGAGCCAAGGAACGAGGACGATATCGAAGGTAATGGCGAGTACCTCCCGGACGAGCAGGATCCCGAGGAACCGAGTCACAGCGGGATCTAGTGTGCAAGAAGGACTCACGGATTCTCGGCACGAAGATCATCGGCCGAACAACCAGGGCGAGACTCAGGCTTTGATCAAAGGCATGACTACTGTCGACGAGGAGATCGATTTGGGCCGAGACGATGATCTACCACCCGGGATGCTGAGAGTTAACCCAGGCCAGGTGGGGCAAGGGAATGAGGACAACATGGAAGACGGAAGAACTGCATCGGATACCGAGGAGGAAGAGGAAGTGCAGACGATACAGAAGGAACGAGGGAGACAACCGACAGAACACCAGCTAGATCTAGAAGGTGAGAGGCTTCGGCGAATACACTTGGCAAGGGGCGACCACATCTGGGACATCCCCCCAGCGACCGCCTATCCCGTAGCTCCGATCGTCCCCCCTATCGTTCTCTCGACGAGACCTCCAACTGCACCCCCGAACATAACAGGACACCAAGTGAATGGCCACTCTAGTCATGAAAGCACCGACCCGATGTTACTCGCAATACTGGCCAACCAAAGAAGACAAGAAGACCTAATGAGAGAATTGCAAAGGAGAAACCTGGCTTTAGAACATGAAAACTACCAGCTCCGTAATAGGAGAATGGGGCCGAGAGGATCATCGAGCCGAGGCGCCTCTAGCAACCACACTTCGTCGAGGAATACCCCACCTCCCTCCCCAAGCCGAGAACGCATACCCGATCCTAATCGGCCGAGAGGAGGGTATGGGCCAGCCGAAGATTCTTCGACCGAGGAAGAAGCAACTAGTGAGGGTATTGACGCGACAACCAAACAGAAGATCGAACAACTCGAGCAAATGGTCAAAAAACTGTCAGGGAACAGCGAGGACGACAAGCTAGCAGAAGTAATCAGTGAAGCCCAGAAGACGCCGTTTACTAAGGAATTAGATCCAACTCCATTCCCGCCCAAGTGCACGTTACCAGTCTTCCCATCTAGGTTTGACGGCACGGGCGATGCGGGAGAGCACATCAAAATATACGGAATGTCCTTGCTGCAATGGAAGAACTATGATGTGGTCATGTGCAAATTTTTCCCGGCAAGTTTGGAGGGCGAGGCAAAGAGTTGGTTCTACACCCTGCCCGATGAATCCATTGGAAGCTATGCAGCCCTGGTTTCCTCGAGACCTACATGCACAACAGTATAGCCCGGCCCAGAGTCAATAAGCTGTTCACACTTGCCCGGAGATTAAGGGAACCGCTGCGCTCTCTAACGGACAGATGGAGAAAGTTGTGTACGGACATCGGAAAGGTACCGGTCGACCAGCAGATATTCGGCTTCGAGAATTCATTAGGGAAATCAGATCCCATCTGGGTAGCAATGTACACGGAGAAACCTAAGACGCTAAGAGAGATCCTGAAAATGCAAGAGCACTACATCGCCCTAGAGGAGATTCAGGAAGGGGCACAGGACAGAGGAGTACAAGAAACAAGCGCCACAGTAGAGGCGACCCCGCGAGAAGCCATGAAGCGATCTGAGAAAAGGCCGAGCACGCAGCATCATGGGGAGAGCAAAATGGTTTGGGTTGAGAAAGGAAAGAAGCCCCGCAACGAGCCTAGATCGTACACCCCACTAAATGCACCGCTAGAAGAGATATTCAAAGAAGTCGAGAAGAGGAACGATATCCGATACCCCAAGACTAGAGGAATTCAGTTCGACGAGACAAGGAACCACCCAGAGTTTTGCCATTACCACAGTTTCGAGGCCATTCAACTAATTACTGTAGGGAAGTGAAAGACATCGTCCAGCACCTAATCCGAGATGGATATTTACGGCACTTCGTCAAGACATCGCCGACACCTAATCCCGCTCAGCCCGACGTCCCGGTGCACCAAATAAGAATCAATCGTGGCACCCAGTTCACCTGCAACACCATATCGCACTCGGCCACTCAAGGATATGACTTGGGAACAGGTATCACCTCGAGAATCCATAAAAGGGACCGATCGGGCAAAGAAATCTTCAGTACGGCCAAGACCCTGCCCATGGAACCCTAGATGATGCAGCCGATCACCTTCTCGGCGAAAGATGTCCCGATGAATGGCCAGGCCCACGGGGATCCCTTAGTCATAACTCTGCTGATTGAGGAATGGGGCGTCCGCAGAATATTAATGGATAGCGGCAGCTCAGTCGAAGTCCTGTTCTATGACACTTTCAAGAGGATGGAATTGTCCTATGACATCCTGATCCCGTCAACCTATCGAATTTACGGCTTCAACGGCACGGTGACCGTACCAAAGGGAGAAGTCACCCTCCGAGTCTCGGACGGGGAGGGATTCCTTGACACGCTCACCACCTTCTGCGTGGTTGATGTTGTGTCTCCATACGAAGCAATCCTGGGTCGGCCCTGGCTTGCGGGAATTAAGGGAGTCGCCTCGGCCTATCATCAAAGATTGCGGTTCCCTTCGTATCGAGGAGTAGTGGAGGTGTTAGGCAACCCCCAGGCGGCAAGGCAGTGCGTGCAGATAGACGTTCAGCAGAATGAGGAGAGGCGGTCAAGGAAACGTCAAGAAAAGAAGAAGTCTAAGGAAGTAGAAGCGGGAGAGGAGCTAGAAAGGGTAATGTCGCAAGCTATCGCTACCTATGAAGCCGGGGAGAAAGAGACCTTATAGAAACCACAGGAGCCGATAACAGTCGGCGAACCAAAGCAAAACTTCTCGGCCCTAGAAATGACCCGACAAGTCAATCTGGGCACCGAGGGGGAGCCAAGATTAGTGAGAATAGGGTCTCTCTTAACTGACGAACAATCCCAGCAGTTGATAGCTCTTCTGAAGGAGAACATGGACATATTTGCTTGGAAAATGCACGACATGTTAGGAATTGACCCGGAAGTCTGCTCGCACCACTTACGGATAGACCCCAAGTTCAAACCTATCAGACAAAAGATGAGAAGAATCGCACCTGAATTACAACCGGCGGTGGAGGCTGAGCTGAAGAAGTTGTACGCAGCAGGAATCATTCGAAAGGCCCAATACCCACAATGGATATCTAATATGGTGATAGTCCCCAAGAGGAACGGGGGGCGTTCGAATCTGCATCGACTATAGTGATCTGAACAAGGCATGCCCTAAGGACAGCTTCCCTCTCCCCAGCATCGACCAACTAGTGGAATCCATTGTTGGGTATAAGGTGATAACTCTCATGGATGGGTATTCAGGGTATAATCAAATACCTCTGGCCCCCGAAGATCAAGAGCATACGTCCTTTTTCACACCAAAAGGATTGTGCTGCTACACCAAAATGCCATTCGGGTTGAGAAACGCCGGCGCCACCTACCAAAGGTTGGTGGAAGACATGTTCGAGGATAGAATACATGACACCATCGAGGTATATGTGGACGATATGCTGGTCAAGAGCAAGGTTGCCAACAACCACATCGACGACCTCTGAGGCATATTTCAAACCATGATGAGGTACAAGATGAGGGTAAATCCAGCCAAGTGCACCTTTTGGGTCACCTCGAGCAAGTTTTTAGGATACATAATCACCGACAAAGGAATTGAGGCCGACCCAGATAAAATCGGAGCCGTCGTGGAAATGTCATTGCTATGTGATTAAAGACGTGCAACGACTAAATGGGAACTTGGCGGCCTTAGGGCGATTTATCTCTCGGTCGTCCGACAAGTGCAAGGATTTCTTTGGGACATTACGGAAAGGAGAGAAGTTTAAATGGACAGAGAAGTGCGAAGAAGCATTTCAAAAAATCAAGCAACATCTCGCGAGCCTACAGGTGTTACGAGAGACCCGAGCAGGGACATACTAACACTATACCTCGGGGCACCAAATCACGCCATCGTTGGCCGTAGTACTAGCTAAGAACGCGAGGAGGGAAGAAAAGCGGGGTGTATTTCATACGCAAGACCATGAATCCAGCCGAGAGGAACTACACCAGTATCGAGCAACTAATATTAGCACTGGTGTTTGCAACACAGAAGCTTCAGACGTATTTCCAAACCCACAAGATTCGAGTGCTTACAAAGTCCTCCATAGAGTCAGTACTCGACAATTCAGCCAGATCGGGACGGATCTCCAAGTGGAGTGCACAAATAAAGCAGTTCGACATCGTTTACGAAATGAGAACAGCGGTAAAAGCACAGGCAGTGGCCGACTTCTTGGCAGACTTCCCCCTCAGCGACGAAGACGAGGTAGAAGACATACCTGGAATGGAGGAAGACCGAGAGGACCCGTCGATTTGCTTGAGCCATGCGCCCGAACGCGATGGGAGGTTTTCGTGGGACGGTCATCTAATAAAGACGGTTCGGGTTTGGGATTGGTCTTCACGACGCCAAAGGGGAAAAAGATGGTCCACTCCTTCGAGGGCTTGAGTTTAAGGCAACTAACAACGTCACGAGAATACGAAGCGGTAGTGCATACTTTGCGCTTGATAGTGGAAATGGGAATCCAAGAAGTACGGCTCACGAGCGACTCACAGCTAGTTGTCCGACAAATCAGCGGGCAATACGCCATACACGACCCACTTCTACAGAAATACTGGGAGCTCGTCCAATTCTACATCGGTCAGATACCGAGCATCAAGTTTAGGCATATCTGCAGAAAGGACAATCGCCACTCGGACGCCCTGGCATACATTGCTTCCATGTTAACAGATTCAAGCGTCGAAGGCATCAGAGTTATGAGAGTCCTAATGCCTTCGGTACCCGAGACCGTGGATATCGGCGCACACGTCGCGGCAACCACCACTGACCAATACCAGGCAGATGATTGGAGGAAACCGATTCACGAATACCTCGAAAGCAGGGAAAGTGACCCAATGGGCGACCCGAGATCAACAAAATCAAAAGCAAAGCAGCTGCGTACGAACTTCGAGATGGCATCCTTTATAGAAAGTCATACCTGGGACCATTACTAAGATGCCTGAGTAAAGAATAAGGGCATACGATCCTCAATGAGTTGCACTATGCGGCTGCGGGAAACCGCAGCTCAGGCCGAAGCCTAGCGGCACGAGCTAAGACCATGGGATACTTACAGGCCGTACATGAACGAGGACGCAAGGCATATGGCCCTCATCTGCGACGAGTGCAAAAAATTTGGAAAGAAGATACATGCACCGGCAGTGACATTAAACTCCGTTATCAGCCCTTGGCCTTTTGCTAAATGGGGAATCGATATCGTGGGACCATTGCACGTTGGTTCGGGGCAGAGGAAGTACTTAATTGTAGCCACCGACTACTTTACTAAGTGGGTTGAGGCCGCTCCATTGAAACACATACGGGACAAAGATGTTTTCCGATTCATGCGGGAACACATCATATGTCGCTTTAGAGTACGGCAGCGACAATCGTCTCTGATAATGGGAAACAGCTACAAGGCAAAAACATTGACCTGCTATTCAACACCTACAACATCCGAAAGAGCAAGTCTACACCCCTGTATCCCCAAAGCAATGGGCAGGCCGAGATCACAAACAAGACTATCGCCGATAACATAAAGAAGAAGCTCGATGGGGAATATGGAGAATGGTGCGAAGAACTCTATAACGTTTTGTGGGCATATAGGACAACCCATGAGAGGCAACCGGACTATCACCTTTCATGTTGACATATGGGACCGAAGCCATCCTTCCCACGAGGCGATGATACCCACCACCGGAACCAAGGCGTGGAGGCGAAACATCTCAAAGCCAAATCTCATCCTGGATAAGCTCGACGATCTAGAAGAAACAAGAGAAATGGCCTTGCAAAAAATGGAAAATTATCAACGAAGAATCCAGCGAGAATACAACAAACGGGTTCGACCCAGAGAATTTCAACCAGGACAATTGGTACTAAAGCATCTGCCCAGTTATGAGCGTGATAAAAAAGGCGGAAAACTAGCACCACGATGGGGAGGACCCTACACCATTGTTGAAAAGGTTGGTAAGGGGGCGTACAAGATATTAAAACCGGACGGAACACACAGAACCACGTAGTGGAATGCTACGCGACTAAAACTATATCATCCATAAGACCGGGTATGATATCTTGCCATTTGTTTTAGTGAAAAGCCACGTGGGGTTGGAAATATGACAAGTGCGTACGAATGGTCGTTTCGAACCCGGGCGATGGCATTGTGCAAGTGCACAGGCGACTTACACTAAGACGGACTATTCGAACTCGGGGCGATGGCGGTGTGCAAGTCCGAGGTAGTCCAAGGGCCACGGCGGTTGGAAACCGGTGGCCGATTGTCGAGGCATGAGTACTCCACAATCGAGCGATCAACATTGCTCCCCTCGCAAGTGGCGAAATCACTTGCCCAAGAAAGTTAATTGATAACTTCTTGGGATATCGATCCCATAGAAATTAGGAAAGACCAACTGCCCTTCCACTAGATCTCGAAAGACGGTGATGAGATACCTCAATCGGGACATGGCATTAGCCCCAATGATCCTCCTTGTTGAGTGTGTTCGACAGAAATGGCGTTTATGATTAACCTGTCTATTCATGCAGGAATACACAACAAGGTCGTAAAAATAAACCACACAACGTCAAATAAGAACAGTAACAAGCACAACAACGTCGGTAGCAAGAACATTGACAAACATAAATCGGCGACGCAGCACCCCATTAAAAGTGTACGAGAAATTAAAGGTGTTCGAGCGAATTACACCCAAAGGAAAGGGTAAGAAAGCGGCGTGGCGCTACAAAATACATGCTCATTCCTTAGAAGGAACAGGCCCCGGAACCGCCTTCTTAGCAGCGGCATCGGCCCGCTTCTTATCAAGCACTGCCTTCACACCGGCCTTAACCTTCGAGATGAGTTCATCATTAAACTTCGCCTTTTCGGCAGCAAGATTCTGCGCTAGCTGCACCGACGCCGCTTCAGCAGTGGCCACCCGATCGAGCAATTGAGCCTCCCTCCCTTTCAACCGGGCATTCTCTTCTTCCAACGACACCACCTTCCTCTGCTCGGCTGCCAAAAAAAACAAGGACGGTCAGTCACACAATAACGGCACTAAGACAACGGCACGAAAAGCACAATACAAGGCACACCACCTTCCAGCAAAGGGGCAACTACTTTAATGGTTTCTTCAGACTCAGACAGGCTACACTCGAGAGAAGACATCTTTGAAGAAAGTTCTAGATATCGTTGTTCATTAAACTCATTAGTGGGGCAGTACTTCTTGTGATCACTCCATTCGGCCCTCTGCCGGGAGTGGGCTATTTGCAAACCTGATAATTGAGAGCGAACCCACTCCAACTCCTCAGAAACCTTTTTGGACTCGTTAAGCCTCTCAAGGGATTCTCGGCTACACTTCTCGGCAGCATCCCTCTCCCCCAAGATCCGGAGACGATCTGCGTGCAAATCTCGAACCTGAAGTCTCAACCGACCACATTGACTCTCTAAATTGTCGGCCAACAATGTTTTGTCGGCGGCTATACCTTGGAACTGAGCTAAGCTCGCCCTAAGATTATCAATTTCCTCGGGGACATATTCAAAGGTCTCATACCGATGCAGTCTGGACTGAAGATCTTCAATATCGGTCTCTAAACGATCGATCTTAGCATCCTTGTTAACTATTCTCTGTTGCAAGTTCGAAACGTGATCCCGTTCTATGTTCACTTCCCTTTTCAACAAACGACAACTCGCGGCAGCGTCGGCCTCCGCACTAGAAGATTCGGCTAGGCAGGGAGTACTAAGCTCAGGATATTGGCACTACAAGATCAATCATAACTAGTTGAAAGTAAAATAAATACCTTGGGCCTCGGCCAATTCCTTCTCCAACTTCCGAGATCGTTCGCGATCTTGTTGTAACAAGAGACGAAGACCCTCCTTTTCGGCGACCTCCCTGCGTTGGATGGCAGCATTCAACAACGACCGGTTGATATCCTACAAACAGCACCAACATGGTCAGCACTTACCAAAAACATGAAAGCGACACCCGAACAACTCAACTTACTAGCAGATCAAAGGTACTTTTCAGACCAGCTTCATACAACGAGACAACATTGATCTTCTCCTCATCAGGCAGAGAGGCAAAATCGGGAGAAATAAGTGCCCCAAGAGAGTTTGACATAGGGCCCGAGACGGTGAAGGAGGTCTTCTTTGCTGAATTAGGAACCACGGAAGGAAAAGTCTCCAGTGCCCGCTCCCGACAAAGAACTTTCTCTACATCACGGTTGATCACAAGGCTCCCACTACCACCCGACTTCTCCGCCTGTCCCGACTCCTCTTCGTTACCGAGGGTATCATCCTCCTCATCGAAAAGACCTTCATCATCATCACCATCAGACACAACATACACAACGCCATCGGCGAGAACAATCCCTTCATCAGCTACTTCCCGGGGCACAGTTTCCTCCGGGGCAGGCACATCCTCCTTGGGTTCCTTACCCCTCCCCTTGGGCTTCTCACCTACAAGGGTAGACGAAACATCACAAGGCTTCTGAGGCGACTTCCTCAGGAAATGTGATAAAGGTAGCCGATCATCGGGATCCTCGCCGTCCTTCTGAGGCAACCCTCAGCTTCTGTGCATGAGCCGATGTCAGAACCATGCAAGGCAACAAATAGGGGCACGTACATGTACGTCAAATAAAAAAAAACGAATAAGTATATTTGTTACCTTCCTTGTCTCCTCCTCGGCTCCTGCAATTATATCTCTCTTCCGATGAACAAGAGTCTCAGTAGGAACACCTTGGGACTTAGTCTGAAAAACACCAAAACTAAAACATCACCCCACGAGTCGCCCGATCCAATCAATCAAGCTAGAAAGACAGGGAAATACACTTACCCGATCAATATTGACTACCCAGAAAGGATAAAATTCGTAGGAGGAGGAAATTTGCCACTTAAAAGAGGACCCAGGAAATAGCCAATGGAACCCGATCCCAAGTCAGTGTCATTAGTATGACGGGCATGCTTGTTGGAACTCTTTCCCTCAGGATCCTCATCCAAAAGAAGTCTCCTAACACCTTCGGGAAGAGTCTTATGGCGATGAGGGTTGGCAGCAAACCCGGCGAGATCGCCATTAGTAGTGGTCCCGCTCCGATAATTATCAGCGAAACTGGCAGGAGTATAGTCACTCGCCTAGGAAGGATCGTAGGTAGACCAAGTAGTAGGAGCACACTCGCCTCGGCTACGCTTCTCCCACTCGGACAGGATACGGAAAGTGTTGCCATTTGCAGAGCCAAAAGGCGCGGCACGGCGAATATTAGAAAGGGCCTCATACCAGAACGGGCGGCTAGGATCATATAGAGGGAAACACAGCCCGAGCTCTAGCTGGCCCTTGGTGACAATGGTCGCCTCGGCCGAATGAGGAAATCTTAAAACATCATCTTTTTTCAGAACACCCTTCTGGCCTGACAAGAGCCTGACGTCATATCCATGGAGATCGAACTCATCTTTCAACTGTTGAACGTATTGCTCATCCGACAAGTCCTTAGCAGCCCTCTTGTCAGCCCTACAAGAAAACGAAGAAGGATTATCAGGAAAGATAGAATCTAGAGCGCGGTAATCATACTTGGAAGGACTCTCTACAACAAACATGGAATCAAGTGATACGCCGTCTTCATCAGAAAACACATAACTCACACACCTTCTTTCCGTCATCGAAGGAGTTGAAGACGCCATGAAAAATAGTAGGAGAAACGACAGGAGGGGCGAAATACAGCCGGAACCGGAAGTTGCAGCGGTAGCAGAGACAGATAGGACGCCGGATAGTGGAGAAGGGAGGAAGGAAACCCGGTGAGAAGATAGTTAATGACAGGGGAAAGAAGGAAAATGAGAAGGGAGAAAGAATAGAAAACGAAGTTAGCAAAGGAAAGTGTAAAAAGAAAATAAGGTTTAGGGGACGAGCTTATAAACCTCACCTGTGATAACCGACGAGGAAGGTAAACCGGTTGCAGCAACTGAAGAAGGTAGGGAACAACATGGCGCGAAACCCGGCATGACCGAAGACGTGGGAAGACGAGGCGGTTTCTTCCCCACGTGTAGACTACACGAGTGGAAGAAGGGGCATAAATGTAGTTGTGAATAATCCACAGGGACAGGTGGAGCCATCCCAGTCGAGGGCGTACCGAAGAAAGCGAAGTACTGAAAGCACCGAATCACCCCACTGGATCTGGGCACGAGAAAAGAGGGATGAAGACAGGTCGAGAGATCGATGCGAAAGGGGAGAAAAATTTCTGATGTGACGACCCTCGGGTTCGAAGACAATTAATGCTCTGACAAAGTAGGTGAAGAGATAGGGAAGACTCGGTCAAAGTAAAACTCGGCCAGGAACCTAAAAGGCGACATCGATCAACATCACATAACAAGCAACATCGGATGAAGTTACCACTCGGCCAGATGCTTCGACTCGGGCAGAAGGGAAGATCGGATGAAGCATCGGGTAGACACCCGAGGAGAGCATCAAGGAAGATGTATTAGGCCCAACACTGTAATATCGTTGTATCACCATTTTATGACTATAAATATGGATCATGTATAGAGCTAGAGAGGTAAGTGAGAAGTGAGGAAAGAGAGAGCACACTAAGAGCATAGAGAGAAAAACACACAACTTGTAGTCGTGAGTCAAGCAATAATATCATCCTTTCACTCCGTGGACTGATGCGTGTCGTAGGTGCAATCAAATTAATCAATATTTCCACTCAATTAAAAATAATATAATGGAACTCAAGTTCGTTCCCACGAGGAGCAAGAGATTCTAGTTGTAAAAATTGTCACGAAAAGGGGGGTGTAAAAAAAAAACAAAAGAAAATAAACAAAACAATTAAAAGATAAAGTTGAAAGCAATAAGAGAGATAAGATCAAGGAATCCTTCTTCGTTACGAAACAATGAATCAAGTTATGTTCTTTTCTACTTGTTATTAGTCACAAATTATCACCAACCGTAGGTAAAGCAGCTAGATCAGTGCTAAACCCCTTAACCATAGCTGGCTGCGTTTTATAATTCTTCAAAAAGTAAGTTGCCCCTTAACATGTGACTGGGCTCCAGGATAGTGTTCTCCTGAAATGACAGATTTGCCCTTTTTGCTCAATTTGGGTAATTTCTTCTTCTTTTCCTCCGTGTGACTCCAAAGTAGCTATAAAACTCAAAACAAGCGTAAAATCTGAGAATTTACAAGAAAAATAGCAAAGAAAGCATAAACTCTTATATAGTAAATATGGTGTATTCTACACCTATCAAATTCCCCCACACTTAGACTTTGCTAGTCCTCGAGCAAATCAAACCAAAACTTACAACTTCAAAGCGTTCCAGCGTCACAAGCATTCAAAGAGTTATGAGGACATAGAGTTTCTGCATGCTAGTAAGAAGAAGTTAGAAATACTAAAGAACATATTCTCATTCTTAAATGTTGAGTGAGAAATAACCACACCATAATGAGAGAATGCGTGTTTGAGAAACGATCAATAAGCATTTCGCCTCGACTTACTGCCTCACCAAAAGGATTTTATGATAATTGCACTCAAAAAGACGGCTTTTTATGGGTCACACATGTGTGCGGTAGGAATGAATAGAGAATTCACAACACGTTGAATGGTGGGAAGGACAACTTCCGAAATATTTTTAAAAAACCCACATCTTTTAATATTTTGAAAACCCATTTTTCTGACGATCTCTAAGAAAGGAAATCAACCACTATTATCGAGGATGAGATTACTTACTCACCTTCACATCCGATCGCCAATTATGATAACACCACTCTCACGGCATCCAATAGAAATGTCTTCTGCTCCTCGTCTTGATCTCCTTGGTCTTCGTCTTCGGTTTCAACTATTGATGATAAACTCTCGAATTTCATAAATCCTTGACGATTTGTAACTCTTTTTACCTTAAAATCCTTGTCGCTTGAAACTTCCTTATAGATTTTCCTTCCCCACGGCTCATTAAATAAAAATAAGAACAAATATTTCTCTTTTTTTTTTTTTTTTTTTTTTTTTTTTTTTTTTTTTTTGAATTAAAATTAAATACAAAATAAACCATGGCCGTGGAAGAAGTATTTTACCACTTGATTCTTCACAACTTGTATCGTCTTGAAATCATAAACTTTCAAAAATTCTTACCTTTTAATTTTCTTCGCTTTTATGAATAAGTCTTCATACTTGTATGTATAATTATGCTCATTGTATTGTAAGTCTTCAACATATATGTAAAATCCGCTCATTTGTATGTTGCTTTACTTGAATATGAAATTTTGCTCTTTTTCTCGTTCCGTTGCTTGTAAACCTTAAACTTTTCCAACTTTCCTTGTAGATTTTGATGTCGCTCCTTGTTGATGATGAATGTGTTTCTATGGATCCGTTGTTATCGAGAGAGAGAATGGTGCTAACTGCAAATCGAACTACAAGAAGGAGGCTTTCATCTATAGACGTCACCCTCATGATTGACAAAATTAGCACTCAAGAGATCAAAGAGTAGTGCTTCTATTGGTGGGAGGTTGGGTAGCTCACCATTCTACCCGGAATTAACTTACGGTGACACACACTCAAAAGAAGCTCTTTAGTAGATGGAAAAATTTCTGGTCGGTGCCTCTCATGATATGAATACGGGTAGTCTCCACTAATGATTGATCAGCAACTCTAATAACGCATTTCTCCCTGCACCAAATTCGCATCACCGGCATGATTAAATCCATTATTAAACACTCAAACAAACAAGAAATCCGAATGTAGTTCTCTAACATTTCCAAGTTCAATTATGTCGGTCAAAATCTCTATGTAAACATACCTAGAAGTATGCTAGTGACTCTAAAATCTCTAAAAGTTGGAGTTTTTATGTAAAACTTTTTTTTTTTTTTCAAATTTTTTTAATTTTTTTGTAATTTTTGTTTTAAAAACATGCTTAACCACTCCCCCACACTTAAACCTTACATTGTCCTCAATGTAATTGAATCCTCCTAGTAAAGTCAAGGTGGGAGATTTTAACATGATAAGAAACAAGAAAAAGAAATAACAAAAAGCAAAAGGATAAGAAATACAAAACCGATGGGTTGCCTCCCATTAAGCGCTTGTTTTAAAGTCGACGGCCCGACTTAGCTCTTGCAAGATTCATTCCCCATATACTAACAATCGGAAAATTTGGGGATCCACCCATAATACCTGTTTTGAAAACAATAACTCCATACAAATGTTAGCACAAGAAAATAATAATGAAATTATCGCTCGATAGAAATTTCCCCCACACTTATTCCCGTCCACACTCGGAAGTGTATAAAGAACATAGAATTCGGGAACTTCCATGGTTTCCTTTTGGAAAACCTGCATGGTGTTAGCATCAAGTGTTTCCAATGGTGGATATTTAGAAACAAAATCATCTAAAAATACTTTCGAAGCACATACATTCAAACCAATAAGAGGTAAAGGAGAAGAATCAATATGCAAAGGGTTAGACAAACCTTGCACAATCTCTTGTATTATAGAATCCTCTTCATCCTTAAAAATTCAAGTGAATTACTTACCTCTTGTATATCGTGGTCCTCTATTAAACCTTGCAACCATTCTTCGTCGTTTTCTACCTTAACCAAAGTCTTGGCATCATTAAAATCATTGGCAAGTTCAATTGGGTCTTCCACAAAATCAATGAATGTGGTTTCATCCTCTAGCATCATCTCTTCAACATTCTCATCATTGGAATCGGGCCATTCACTAAAATGATTTTCATCGGTATAGATTGTAAGATCTTCATGTGCGGGTGTTACACCGTTTATAACAATAGGTAAGTCACACCCAATCTCCTCGTTTTGAATAGGTGAAGGATCTTTATTATGATCCGGAGTTGGAATAACTTCCTCATTGTTTCAACGTTCATACACTTCCGCGGACTCCCATCTTTCCCTAAGAAATTTTTTCCAAGCAATAAATGCATCTTCCTCAAGCTCTTCCTTTTGAATAGGTGATTGATCATTATTAAGATCAAGGCTCAAGTAAGCTACACTAGCGTCTTCAAAAGTCTCCAAAGGTTGGTTAATTTGTTCGTATAATTTCTCCGAATTCCTTTGAATTTCTCGATGTGATTCTTGCAACTTTTGTTGAAGATCCCCAATCATGGAAGACATCTTATGCAAAACTAGAGAATTTACGATCATAAACAAAACTATCCTCCCATCCTTGTGATTGTCCACTTACATACCCGTCATAAGGTTGTTGATATGTATGAGAATATCCATAAGGTTACGTAGGAATTTGATCATAGCCAAAAGATTGGTTTTGATTGTATCCTAAGGATGGTTGGAAGTTGTCATAATGTTGAGGTTGAAAACCGTATTGATTGTTGTAATATGCTTGCTCTTGTCCACCGTACATGGAAAACCCGGCTTTTGAAATAAGATTCAAAAACCAAGTTAGATACGGAATAGAATCCAACAAAGCAAGAATAAAGCAAAAGAAAAATAAAAACAACTAAAATCATCCATTGCTCCCAAACAACGGCGCCAAAATTTGATGCGTGTCGTAGGTGCAATCAAATTAATCAATATTTCCACTCAATTAAAAATAATATAATGGAAGTCAAGTTCGTTCCCACGAGGAGCAAGAGATTCTAGTTGTAAAAATTGTCACGAGAAGGGGGGTGTAAAAAAAACAAAAGAAAATAAACAAAACAATTAAAAGATAAAGTTGAAAGCAATAAGAGAGATAAGATCAAGGAATCCTTCTTCGTTACGAAACAATGAATCAAGTTATGTTCTTTTCTACTTGTTATTAGTCACAAATTATCACCAACCGTAGGTAAAGCAGCTAGATCAGTGCTAAACCCCTTAACCATAGCTGGCTGCGTTTTATAATTCTTCAAAAAGTAAGTTGCCCCTTAACATGTGACTGGGCTCCAGATAGTGTTCTCCCCTGAAATGACAGATTTGCCCTTTTTGCTCAATTTGGGTAATTTCTTCTTCTTTTCCTCCGTGTGACTCCAAAGTAGCTATAAAACTCAAAACAAGCGTAAAATACATAATTTACAAGAAAAATAGCAAAGAAAGCATAAACTCTTATATAGTAAATATGGTGTATTCTACACCTATCATGGACGTAGGTAATCATGCCGAACCACGTATGCCTTGTGTTTCTCGACCTCTCTTCTTTGTATGACTTCTTTATGCATGCTTTATGATCTTTTGGATGTAGAGGTAGGATTTTCTACATCTACACTGAGCAGACTCCCTGTGAAATCACTTCTGCGTTTCAAGTGTGTATCTAAACGATGGTACTCCTTGATCCAAGATCCGTATTTTGTTGATTTACATCTTATCCGATCAAAAGCACGCCATCGTCTTTTTGTTGCTGAACCACTTTCCGGGGAAAGGAGAAACTTGCCATCAAGCATCTGTCTAAGTAGTCTTTCAGTACGTTTTGTGACAGCTGACATATTCTTTCAAGAAAGAGGCACAACAGATATTGCAGATTCTGCCGTTTATGCCATGAAGAACACGATGAAATTTTCATATGATGGATATCTTGGAGCTTTGAACGGTTTGATCTGTTTCACTAACCCTTTTAAACATAGTGTTTGCATATATAATATTAGCACTAGAGAAGTAACACCTTGGATTGAATCAACATTACCCGTGGAAGTTAAACAAAAGTATGGTAAGCAAATTTATATTCCTGGTGATGCTAGTTGTAGTTCCTATGGATTTGGGTTTGATCCTGTCACCAAGGATTACAAAGTGGTATGTAAGTGGATGGTACAGGAAGACTGGAGATCTTTCAATCGGAAACCTGACGATTCTGAGTTCTGGGAAGTCTTGACATTAGGCCACAATGCATGGAGAACGATCATTGACGCACCACCTTTTACTCTTGGATTCAGTGCCATATCTCCTGTTTATGTGAATGGTTCCATTTATTGGTGTTCTTGTAAGCCTAATGGTTATGCTGATTACCTTGTGGCATTTGAGGTTGGATGTGAGAAGTTCGGGATGATTCAAATTCCTAATTTCATTCTTCACCAGGCTTTAGATCTTGATGAGGACTTGATATCTACTAGTATTTGTGTATTAGAAGTGGATGGGCGGGTAGCCTTCTTACAAAAAATTAGTCTTGACACAGTCAAGGTTTGGATTTATGAAGATGATGGCAAGGAAAGGAGTAAAGCTACAACTATAGATAGTGGTGAAAAGAGGTGGATTGAACAATCAATTACCTTACCTGTTAGTTGGGAGTGGAAAGGATTTTTCTTCCATACTGTTGGTGGAACTGACCAAATGATCTTAGAAATCCAAGATTTGGAGAATGAGCAAATATTTACCGAGTCTCTTTATTCTTATGATTGGAAGAACAATACTTTCAAAGAGATTATAATCAGTGGGATCCACAACTCAGTTCATGAAGAGTACGACCATACTAACTTATTTACAGCTTTCAGTGAAAGCCTGGTTTCCTTTTCCCCGACAGAGAAGAGGCGCTACATTTAACCTTCAACTGAATCTGATCAGTAAGAATTCCTTTTTACTTTTGGTGTGTCGGGAACAGAAAAGAAGAAAAAAAACATCCAAAAAGATATGACAGTCGAGATATAAAAGGTATGAATCAAACCACCGGTTTGCTTACTGCAGAGTGTAACGGTGGTTTCTATTTTTTTCTGTTTGTATGGTCTATTTATCTGGTATTTACTGGTCTTATTATTGTATAACTTTGTTTTCTGAATGATTGTGGCTGTTCCCGTGGTTCTTTAGTTGCATACATTGGTATATAGAGCATGCCAACTGCTTATACTTTCACTGTTTCACATGATGACATCAAATGCGTTAGCAGATGCACTTGTGCAAAGTAGGACAATGAATCGGCAGTACAAAACTACTTGTGGCTTGATTTTTGGAACCAAAAGCCTGCTTAGTTTTAATCATTCAGTGCTATCTATAGTAAAATTAGGGAAATAAGTTTGAGATAATTCCAGAAAAACCAATGCTTTTTAAAAATACGCGATATTATACTCGTCCAGTGTAAAAAAAATTCTAGCGCCATTCGTCAAAGAAAATATTGACCGCTTTTTTTAGCTATAAAAAGGCCCTACGAAAAAAATTCGCACAGGGCCCTTGCGGACACAGGATCGGCTCTGTATGATCATTACACATTTTTAAAGATGGTTCATACATCCATTTACGATCCTTCGACATATTCTTAAAGATGGAATCACATACCCTGATATAAAATCTAGAGTATTTACCAGGAGAAATGTAACCAAGACTCCTACTAGGAGGTAGATGCACATGTATCCTACTAAGAATAATACGGGCAAGAGTGCTAACTTTGTGTACCATGGAATATGAGCCAACTTCTCTTCCATCTTCGGCAGATTGAGTTCGGTACACATCGGAGATGTAACAGGGGACGCAACCGCTCCTAGAATTTCTTCTGCTTTGATTCGTGGAACAGAACTCGATATAAAAGATTGACATGTTACTAGGAGAATGGTTTTCACGAGTCCTAATTTGACAGCCAGGACTTTTCCACATCCAAGAATGGATTCCTCGAAAGTTTCTTCAAAAGTTTCAATCGAATCGGATTTAGAAGATGTAGACAAAGATCCAACTTCTGCCATTGCCATCGAAGTAAAAGTGGAAGCAACAGCCCTTCAAATCTCGTATATATTTTGACGATGAAGTTAAAAGAAAAAACAAGAGAGAGCCAGCCAGATCAATGTAAGTTGAATTATCCCCGACCAAATTGCTGGTATTTATAGATGCAGCACGTCGAAGTTTTAGAGACCTCTTAAAAATTTCTAAGTATAGGAACTTGCTTTAAATTAAGAAAGGGTAAACCCTTCTCTAGGAAGAAAACTAGGCCTCGTTCAAAAACTCGGACACAACAAAATTGAAGCATACACTTATTAATGGCACTTTCAGAAGTACTTCAAGTAATGTTGTCCCACTCGCCTTCAGATTACCTGGATCCGGCACTTGCTAGATCTCTCTTCCTTTTAAGGGAAGGAAAACTTTTCCGATGCCCATTGTTATCCAACAAAAAGAAAAACCAACAGCCACCGCCAACGGTATCCAATTTCTTGGGCAACGAGTAAATGAGGTTTCGGAATTATCAGTCTTATCCACTTTATCATTCCGAGATTCTCTCGAACATCCTCTTATAAATACACTTGAGATGGCACCAACAGCTGCAACGCTAACTCTATCATCGTCTTCTGCATCCATGGCATCCAACACCAGCTTCGCTTCATCATCAACCCAGGTTCTTGGAAATTCTTTCTTGCAGGTTAATCTCTCAGCTCGAAAGCCTTTTGATTTTACGGGCTTCTTTAGGCGACCTGAATCCACCACCACTGATGCTTATTTCAAGAAAGTCCAGCACGGACGGGGTATTCAGGATCGGACTAGTTCGTCGCCGGCCTTACATTTAGATAAGAAGTTTCAAGAAGCCGTCGAATTAAGTTGTTGGGCTTCTTAATGAATAGTTTTTTAGTTTAATTTTTATTCAAGAAGAAGTGGAGTGTTAAATCGAATCGGATGTCTCCCTTTTCTGGATGTATTAGTTTGTGATGTTATTTTTCTTTTCTTTTTCAGTGTGTAGATAGATTAATTTGCAGGTTATGTCTATTAAAATTTTAGTATAAAAGTTAATTGAACACTCAAATGTATGTTTTTGGCATTTTGCTTCAAAAAGACTTTAGGCCTAAGCCTACTGAACCGTGGTGCAATTGTTCCTAAAGACTTTGACTAGTCTTCTGATGGGATAGTTCGCCATGGCGCTATTTTTTTGAAGGAAGAGGCGCAACAGATACTATAGATTCCGCCGTTTATGCCATTAAGAACATGATCAAATTTTCATATAAACGATATCTTGGAGCTGTGAACGGTTTCTTTGATTTTTTCACTGACCATTCTGAACATTGTGTTTGCGTATATAATATTAGCACTAGAGAAGTAACACCTTGGATTAAATCAACATTACAGATGGAAGTTGAACAAAAGTATGGTAAGCAAATTTATGCAAGTATGATTCTAGTTTCTATGGATTTGGGTTTGATCTTGTCACCAAGGATTACAAAGTGGTATATATGTAAGTGGATGGTACGGGAAGGCTGGAAATCTGCCAAATGGAAATCTGACGATTCTGAATTCTGGGAGGTCTCAACATTATGACACAATGCATGGAGAGCGATCAATGATGTCCCGCCTTTTTCTCTTGGATTCACAGCAGTTCCTTCTGTTTATGTGAATGGTTCCATTTATTGGTATTCTAATAAGCGTAATGGTGATGCTGATATCATAGTGGCATTTGATGTTGGATGTGAGAAGTTGAGAATTATTCAAATTCCTAACTACATCCATTAACGGCCTTTGGATGTTCATGGGTATTTTAAATTTTATATGTGTATTAGAAATGGATGGGCGGGTAGCCTTGTTACAAAAACTTAGTCCTGACACAGTAGGTTTGGATTTATGAAGATGATGGCAAGGAAAGGAGTAAAGCTACAACTGTAGATAGTGGTGAAAGAGGTGGATTGAAAAATATTTACCGAGTCTCTTTATTTTTATAGGGTTAAGTGGTAAAATGCCCCAAAATGGACTCAAGGTTGTGAAAATGCCCCGGACCTAAGGGAAAAAAGATTAAAATGCCCCATTCCGTAATTTCTTAATACCCCAAGTATAAACTCAA
>JAJJWW010005189.1:0-19552 GCA_023531295.1 Papaver armeniacum
GTTTCTCAATACCGCTTCACACAACTAATTTGATCACCACAGTTAAGTAGAAGGCTCTCATTTTTCATCTCAATTCTTCTCTAAAGAACTCCGCCTACACGTAATCTTCAAATCACACAAACCCATTATTCATCTCCTAATTTTAACATTTCCCGACTTGATTTTCCGACCACCAAAACCCATTTGCTCTTTATACCAAAGTCACCACCAAATTCATGCTCCCGATCTCAGAATTCAAGCAACACCACCAAAACCCTTATATCAGCTTCCTTCAACCATCTAAGCCATCATCTCGAGAAACCCATCTTCATTCTTTTCTCCATCTTCTCACCATCAACAGTAGCACCATCTCGGTTCAAACAGCGCCAGATCCCACATCTCTGAGCTTAAATTGCACTCCTTCTAATCCTAACAAAACCCATCTCTTTATTCAACCGAAATCAACAAAGACGTGGTCTTCTCGATTCACGTATTCATCAATAACAATTTTCACTCTTCTTCTTCTCTCTACTGTTCTAACTCAACCTAGCCTCATACCCATGAAAATCATCAGCTCCTCAATTTCCCACTCGAGTCTCGACGCTTCTCAATTTCTCGATTTTGATCTCTCAAATTTTAATATGCCTCGTTGTTTTTCTCACTTCCTGTGCGAATGAAGAAAATGATAGAAAACATATCATCTCTCGATTAGTAGGGTTAAGAGTTTGTGGCTGGATGGGTACACCCTGTGGATAAGATCCACCCCGACTGGGTGCCCCGAGTACTTTTACTGGTGCCTTTAACATTTCCTCTTTTAAAACAAAACTGGCTACCCCTTATCGAAGTGTCCGGCTCCTATTAGTGTCCGCCCATGAAATGACAATTTAGTCCTTTTGCTCAAATAGAGTAATTTCTTCTTTCTTTCCTCCGTGCGGCTCCAAAGTAGCTACAAAACTCAAACAAGCGTAAAATACATAATTTACAAGAAAATAGCAAAAAAGCATAAACAATAGATAGTAAATAGGATGTATTCTACACCCTATCAATGGCTTTGGTCGAATAGTCTAAACCATCATAAATAATCCCTACAAGTTTCATCTTATCAAATCCATGGTGAGGACACTGAGATAGGAGATCATTGAATCTCTCTAAAAACCTATAAAGTGACTCTCCCTCTTGTTGCACACTAGCACTAATTTTCTGCCTAACAGCTGCAGTTTTATGCTTAGGGGTAGAATTTCATATAGAAAGCAAAGAATAAGTTCCCGCCATGTTTCAATGAATCCAGATGGTAGTTGTTTAGCTGTGTCTTGGCTTTATCTTTAAGCTACATGGGAACATCTTAAGTTTCAAAACTTCATCAGTAAGGTCTTTTATTCTAACCGTCCCACAAATTTCCTCAAAGTCCCTAATATGAAAATAAGGGTTATCATCATCTTTTCCTAAGAATATAGGGATCATCTGAAGGATACTAGCTTTTATCTCAAGTTAGCCGTATCGGGTCGGGGCAATTTAATGCATGAAGCCCTGCTAGTCCAAGTTGGGAACATGTAATCTTTCAAAGTTGCCATCGTTGGCACAATTGAAGTACTAGGGGTACTTTCCTCACTAATAGACAGATTCTCAAACCTGAAGTTTCCAAAAACGGCTCTCAAAAGAAGAGTCTTCAAGTTCCCCCGCCTTCACAAGAAGAACTACTAGGTTTGTCACTAATCAAACGACCTAGAGTGTTTCTTTTCCAAGCCCGTTCTTTAATGACCTCGGGCATACACTAGAAAAACAAAAGAAAAAGAAAAATCCTAAAAGGAAGGGAAGTTCTATGCAAACACAAACAAGGCTGACTCCACCACAGCAAACCTAATGATATCTAGCAAAAAAAAAGCATAATGGCTCCACTTAGATTGTTTTCTAGACCAGCTTCTAATCCTTCGAAAGGGAATTCGTTACAATCTAAGCAAACCCTCTCGATCAATCCGAGTCAAAGTAAGTTGAATCAAGGCGAGGGAAGCTCTGGAGCTTTGATACCCAAGGCCTCACCGCTATTACAAGCTATAGCAGTCACGCATTCAACTTCACAAACCATCATGAACTTCGAAGTATGCTAAAAGAGTAACCAATATTTTTCGAGCGACTTTCCTACTAAGCTCGCTACCCTAATCGGTCTCGTTCTATTCCAAATTTTAAAGCTTAGGTTCCCGTTAAGTATCGTTTTCCTAAGGCGGGCAAGAAGAGAACGGTGATGAGATCCGAACCTTATCTTATATGGCTACCCTGCCCTTTACTAGGAAATTAAAACAGCCGTTTTCAAGTTCTCAGATATATTCACACGAAGGAAGACAAGAATCGCCGGCAGTGGGGATTCGCGAGTGTTTCGATTAAAACTTACCTCCCGCATTGACTGGGATGAACTGCTTTAGTCGACTCTGCCAGACTCATATGTCATGTGCGAACCCGAGGGGCCGAGGTGATATCGTAATCACCGTCCTTCTCTCGCAAACAGTTTGATATTTAATACTACCCTTCCGTAGGGTTTAAAAAAAAAAGAATGTCCAAGTCCAAAGTCCAAGTCCAAAAAGTAAAAGCGCAAAAGAAAAGGAAAGTCTAAAAAATAAAATATCTAAAAAATAAAATAAAAATGCCTCTCTTTTGTTTTCTCTTTTTATAAAATATAAAAAAATCTTCTTCTTTTCACTCCTTTCGCTTTGTCTTTAACTCCAAATCTCTAAGTATCCACCAAAAGCTTTGGCAAATTTTTCTTTCGCTTCCAAATCCCAAAATCGAAAGGAAAAGACAAAAACGAAAAACGTAAAGAAGAACAAATAAATAAAACCTAAAAGAAAATCTAAAATCTAGCCTAAAGACAAGTCCCGTTGGGCGCCCAAAAATTGATGTGACTCAATAATGTTGTAGTAAAAAGGTTCGTTGAGACTTGTGAAAGCAAAAGATTTTAGACTTATAATAATAAAGAAAACTTAACACAAAATTGATTCAAGATATGAGAAAATAACCAAGACATCGATTCCACTATTACACATGAATGAATAACTGTAAATAACCCAAAACTCTAATTATCTTTTAAATCCCTTATTTCTTAATTCACAAATAATCGACAAATTCTCAAAAATTAATTGTATCCCCTAAGCATAGATTATCTTAATACAAGCATAACCTATCTAATTGAATCACAACTAATGAAAAGAATTTTTGCAAACAATTAAAACTCGCAAAAGCAAAGATTGAGTGAATTATTAATTATAAATTAGAGAAAATAAAATAGTTACCAATTATTCATGCGTAAATAGCTTCCTCATTGCCTTGGTTGTGGAGAATTAGCCGCTCATCATGTTGGAAACGCGCTCAAAAATCATTTTTATTGCTCAAAGGAGGTGTACAAATGATGAAATGGAGAAAATGATGAAAATCGTGTGTGTTTGCAACGATTATAAGTGTTGCAACCATGTTACAAAGACTGAAAACTGTTACATTTTCTTTAAGTCTGCTCCTCCAGTATTACGACTCGCCTAAGTGTCGTTGACACTGTAGAAGAACGACCGCCTCGGTGGTCTTTTGTTCTTGTGTTCTTTTCAAATGCAGTAAAATGGCGATTCTCTCAGCAGCCTTGATTTTTCGACTTTGTGACGTTCTAAATCGCTCCCAATCTCTTCGTATCCTTCTATGATATCTCAAAGAACTATTTATATCCCAACAGAAGCAAAATCTCACGTCATAACTACATAAAATTCTCCATTATTTGGTATTTTTCTTCAGGCCGCTTTGAGATTTTTTTTTGATCTCTACACGCGTTCAAGCTTCCAAGTTGCCATATTTAACTTCTTCAAACTCCAATTAGTTGTTAGAGTCTTCCGAATGCGTGCAAACTCCTCTCGTCGCTTCGCGAAATCCCGTGTATTTCTCCTCCGGTGTGTGTTCTGTTTTTCTTCTCGCGGAAATTCCACCAATTTGGATCAAAACCAACACCTCTACCATCCCCGTCTAGCCCATAGTAAGAGTACCCAATCAATTCCACTCTTTAGTCTCCTTTAATCTCGTCCAAATTCCAACAAAAATCTTCCAATGTCACAAAATTTTCCCGCCAAAATAAAATTTAAATGAAAAGAAGGTCACCCCTTATCCAACAGCTAGGGTGCGAATATCAATTGGGTACCCCTTAGTAATTGGGTTACCCCTTATCCAAAGTGGGAGTCCGAATATCAAATGTCCTCCGGGGGTGTTCCGAGCAACTTTTCGAGCCGAATTTTCCAACAATCTTTATTTCCAAAAAATACCTACAAACACACAAAACACTATAATAAGGACAAAAGCGAGTATTAACAATGCGAAACATTGAGAACAAATTAGACACATAAATGCGTCTATCAGTATCTTCCTCTAAATAGATCTGATGCATACAAACAGTAGGACTTATACCCTTAATGTATGCTATGGTCCACCCTAAAGCTTCCTTGTTGTTTTGAAAGACGGTCACTAGCCTACTTTCCTGATCACTATCCAAGTCAGAAGCAACAATCACAGATAAAGTCTCAGACGGGACTAAAAACACATACTTCAGGGCTGGAAATGGTTTTAGGTCCAACTTAGGAGGCTCTTCTAACGAAGGAACTAGGGTAGACTTAGAACTGGTAGTGGTTCGAACTTAGGTTTCCATCCATTACTATTGTCTAACAAAGGGGTTGAATCTAACAAATCATTCACCTCATTAATCACATTTTCATCATCAAAATCAATCCCAAAGTGAGCTAGGCATTTCTCTAATTGATCTTCTAACAAAGTGTTTGGTAATGACTCCTCGACTAATGTTCCTATCATGTTCACCTCTTCTATGTTTGAGTCATCTAGTTCAGAGGGTAGCTTAATAATATTAAAAATGTTCATCTCAATAGTCATATTTCCAAAAGACAAGTTCATAATACCATTTCGACAGTTAATGATTGCATTGGATGTAGCTAAAAACGGGCGACCTAAAATCACTGGTATTTGGTTCTCTGGGTCAGGGACAAGTTGGGTATCTAGGGTAACAAAATCCACTGGATATATAAACTTGTCGACCTCTATAAGAACATCCTCGATTACACCACAAGGAATTTTAACGGACCTATCAGCCTAACTGGAGTGTCATCTAGGTAGGTTTCATATCACCAAGTCCTAGCTTAAGGTACACATGGTATGGGAGTAAGTTCAACTGGGCTCCTAAGTCAAGCAACGTTTCTCAACATGGTATTTACATAAAGTGCAAGAAATGGTAGGGGACCCTGGGTCTTTATACTTGGGAGTAGTGGTAGTCAAGAAAGGCTTTCTTCCGGACACTAAGCTTCCGCTTTCGCGTACACATATCCTTAAGAAACTTGGCATAAGCGGAATCGCTTTAATTGCATCTAATAATGGAAGATTGATAGTTACCCGCTTAAAACCTCCAATATATCATTAAAGTTGGACTCCCTCTTAGTTGGAACTAGCACTGGGGAACGAGGCTCTGGGAACAAAGCCTCGACTCAATATGACCCTCTTTGGTCTCTTTAGAGACTCTACGCCTCCTCGCTTTCGGGTTCTAAGGGTGAACTACAAAGATGTTCACTATCGGCGTGGCAACCTTGTTGTCTATCACTCTACCACTCCTAAGGGTTTTAATAGCATTCACATGATGGGATGGTCCTTCACATACTTGATGAACTCCTCTAGATTGGGCTAAGTTTGACTAGGAACCTTACCTTTTTCCCTCAAAGACTCATTTATCCGACTAACCCGGGTTTTCAACTCGAAATAGCCTCGAGAGTTAGCATAACCTATACTCTTACTTTCTTTATCCCTTTACAAACCATTTGATTGATCTTTTCGAGCTTTTAATAAACGAGGCGAGAGTCTCTTCTAAACTTGTGATCTTTTATCCGAAGGGTTCTCAAACCGGGCTGACCTCGAAGAGTTCTTAGCATAACCAAAACTTGTGGGAGGCTGAGAATTACTAGACTGACCTTGATTCTGGCCCTTAGACCAAGAAAAATTAGGATGGTTTCTCCAACCAGGATTGTAGGTATCTGAGTATGGGTCAAACTTCTGACGGTTCTCAAACCTAGCATTGTATGAGATTGCTCTTCACTAACCTGACCTTCCCAAAATGAGTTATCGGACTCTATTCCACAACTAGAGACTTGAGACGTTCTATTAGGTTCACCAAGGGGCCTATTTTTAGACTGAACCATTTCCAAAGCTTCTAACCTTCTAGACAAAGAAGCAAACTTAGCATCTGACGCAAAACTCGTATCTACCAAAATGGTGCTAGTTCTATTAACCAAGAGTCTTTTAGGGGGTTCAACACAAGACTCCCACTGTTGGGATTTCTCAGCAACAACTCCTAAGAAGGTAAAGGCATCCTCAGCACTTTTATTAGTGAACTCACCAGCGCACATAGACTCGACCATGGATTTGGTCGAATAGTCTAAACCATCATAAATAATCTCTACAAGTTTCATCTTATCAAATCCATGGTGAGGACACTGGGATAGGAGATCATTGAATCTCTAAAACCTATAAAGAGAATCTCCCTCTTGTTGCACACTAGAACTAATTTTCTGTCTAACAGCTGCAGTTTTATGCTTAGGGTAGAATTTCATATAGAAAGCAGCAATAAGTTCCTGCTATGTTTCAATGGATTCAGATGGTAGGTTGTTTAGCCAGGTCTTGGCTTTATCTTTCAAGGAAAAGGGGAACATCTTAAGTTTCAAAACTTCATCAAGAAGGTCTTTTTTTCTAATCGTCCCACAAATTTCCTCAAAGTCCCTAATATGAAAATAAGGGTTCTCGTCATCTTTTCCTAAGAATATAGGGATCATCTCAAGAATACTATGTTTTATCTCGAAATTAGCCGTATTGGTGGGCAATTTAATGCAAGAAGCTCGGGGTTGGTCCTAGTTGGGAACATGTAATCTTTCAAAGTGGCCATCGCGGCACAAATTCTGAAGTACTAGGGGTACTTTCCTCACGAAGAGACAAATTCTCAAATCGAAGTTTCCAAAACGGGCTATCAAAAGAAGAGTCTTCGATCTCCCCGCTTCCACAAGAAGAATTACTAGGTTTGTCACTAATAAAACGATCTAGAGTGTTTATTTTCCAAGCCCGTTCTCTAATGACCTCAGGCATACACTAGAAAAAAAAAATCCTAAAAGGAAGGGAAGTTCTATGCAAACACAAACAAGGCTGACTCCACCACAGCAAACCTAATGATTTCTAGCAAACAAAAGCATGATGGCTCCACTTAGATTGTTTCTAGACCAGCTTCTAATCTTTCAAAAGGAACTCGTTACAATCTGAGCAAACCTCTCTGGAATCATTCCGAGTTAAAGTAAGTTGAATAGAGATGGGGGAAGCTACGTGGAGCTTTGATACCCAAGGCCTCCCCGCATTACAAGGCGGCGCAGTCACGCATTCAACTCACAGAAACCATCATGAACTTCGAAGTATGCTTAAAAGAGTAACCAATATTTTTCCGACTTTCCTATTAAGCGTGTTACCCTATAGGTCTCGTTATATTCCAAATTTTAAAGCTTAGGTTCGCTTTAAGTATCGTTTTCCTAAGGCGGGCAAGAAGAGACAGTGATGAAATCCGAACCTTTATCTTGTATGGCCAGGCCTTGCCCTTTACTAGGAAATTAAAGCATCCGTTTTCAATTCCTCAGCATATATGCAAACGAAGGAATACAAAGAATCGGGACAGGGATTCGCAAGTTTTTCGACAAACTTACCTCCTATTCCGCATTTGGGATGAACGTTGCTAGTCGACTCGGGTCACGACTCCTATGTCATGTACGAACCCAAAGGGCCGAGGTGATATCGTAATCGCCGTCCTTCTCTGCACACAGTTTATATTTAAACTACCCTTACGTAGGGTTTAAAAATAATGTCCCAAAGTTTAAAGTCCAAAGTCCAAAAATAAAGTGCAAAAGAAAAGGAAAGTCTAAAATAAAAATAAAAATGTCTCTCTTTTTTTTCTCTCTTTTTTTTTAAAAAAAATCTTCTTCTTTCGCTCCTTTCGCTTTGCCTTTACTCCAAGTCTTTAAGTATTCACCAAAGCTTTGGCAAAATTTTCTTTCGCTCCAAATTCCAAATCTCGTAAGGAAAAGACAAAAACACAAAAACATAAAAAGAACAAAAACAAATAAAACCTAAAAAAAAGAAAAAAATCTAAAAACTCTAGCCTAAAGACAAGTCCGTTGTGCGGCGCCAAAAATTGATGTGATTTTCAATTGAGTTGTAGTAAATAGTTCGCTCAAGACTTGTGAAAGCAGATTTTAGACTTAATTTTAAATTAAAATTATAGCAAACTTAAATACAAGTGATATGAAAAATATGGAGAAGATCGGGGCTATGGATTCCACTAATTACCAATATCAAAGTGATTAATATTCTCTAATTATAATTATGCAAATCCTTCATTCAAATTGATTCTCAATATTCCAAAAGTTGATTTTTAGAAATAACAATTGTAGATCGAAAGTATGGGACATCAAAACCCTAAGCTAGCATGCTCCATCAATTGAAATAACAATTGTTTAACAAAAACCATTTTATCTATTTATTTATTAAGGCAAATAATCATATAATAATTGCATAAATTAAATAAAATAGAGATTACCATTTTCATTGGCGAAATAGCTTCCTACGTCGCCTGTGAGGATGGGTTTAGCTCATCATGTTGGAAACACGCTCAAAATTCATTTTTATTGCTCAAAGGAAGTGTACAAATGATGAAATGAGAGAAAATAATGAAAACCGGGTGTTTGCAACGTTTATAATTGTTCAAAAACTTGTTACAAAGAACGATAAAGATGAATCGCGATGTTACTATAGCTCGCGAACTCGCCTAAGTGTCGTTGTCACCGTAGAAAAACGACTACCTCTCGTGGTATTTTGTTCTTCGTTCTTCTTCTTCAGCTATAAAATGGCGATTTCTCGCAGCCTTGATTTTCTCGGCTCGTAGTGTTCTAAATCGTCACAAACTCTCTCGTAATCCTTCTCTCGACCTCCAAGCAATTCTTTTATACTCGCTGCTGGCAAGAAATCTCGACAATCAATCCTAATAATTCTCAAACACTCGGCCGATATTGGGAAGATATTCTTTCCTTTTTCTTCTCCTTCACGCATCTGCCAGATGAAAACTCTCCGTATTTAATTCTTACATGCTCCTGGTTGTTGCTCGAGTCATAAACCACGTTCAAATTATCCAAAACTCATGCAAACCCGTGAAAAAATTCTCTCGTGTACGTGCTGCCCTGTTTTCTTCTCACAGAAATTCCAGCCAAACTGGATCGGATTTAACACCTCTACCATCTATGTCTAGCCCATAAAAACATACCCAATTAATTCCACCTTTAATCTCCCTCGCAACAAGCTCAAATCGTCAACCCTAAAACTCGCCAATTGAGAGTTTGTTTTTCCCGCCAAAATCGGAATTTGAATGAAGAAGATGACCTCCCTAACGAGAGATGGGGGTGCGAATAATGATGCCTTGAGGGGTGCCTCCCTGGTGCACTTATCCAAAATGAGGGTGCCTTTAGTACTTTTCTTCGGGGTCCAAATAGCACTTTTCAAGCAACTTTTTCCACACAAGTGTATTTCTCCAATAACACCTACACAAACATAAAAACACCATAATAAGTACAAAATCAAGCACTAACAATAGAGACACTGAGGACAATTCGGACACAAAAATGTGTCTATCAACTAGTCACCAAAGCATTGATTTTGTCTCTTTGGATTCTATCATCTATAAGAGAACATGTGTGTCAGTTGCACAACAAAAGCCACAATATGGTAGGAAATAAATCAACTCTGAAGCTAACATATATATAATACCTCGTCGCGTAACCATAAGAGAAAGGTTTTTGGCCCATTCTTGGAAGAACGATTTTCTTGACTATTAAAGTTGTCGTTGTTCACATATATATCATACTTCCTACAATCAAAGAACATCCCAGCGACAATTAGATCGACAATCCAATAATGAAAAAACATCTAACAACTGGTGAAGTTAAAAAGTTGTACCTCCTCGCCATTCATCTATTTCCACATACCCCAGACAAGCCACATACGAGCTTGTTTAAACTGTACTTGAGTTAAGGTAATAGGTTTGGCAGTACTCAAAGGCATCTCATCGGAAAACTCATCATCATCATCTAGAAAGGCCTGTCGAGTATGTTTATGAGTCCCACCACCATCATTTGATATGTCCTCCATATTGCATAAGTCGGGCTTCTTGCAATACATATCCTCTTGCAATGCAGCCCATTGATGTACCTTCTATTGCGCACCAAACCTTTGTAACCTTTCATCAACTAACAAATATCATTCAGAAAATTTAAAAGTTCAGAAATGACAACAAAACAATCAAGTTACACATTAAGCAACAAGGTATATTCTGGTAATTACCTCTCAAAGGGATACATCCATCTAAATCGACAGACCTAGATCAAAGCTTTGTCAGCTAAATGCACCATCAAGTGGATACTTATAACAAAGAAGGAAGGAGGAAAGTATTTTTCAAATACATAGATTTCTTCCACTAGAGTAGCTTTTGCTTTTAAAAGTTGTTCTCTGTTGAGAACCTTCGCGCACAAAATTTTGAAAAACAAACTAATCCGAAGAAGAGAAATCCGCAGATCTTTAGGTAGTGAAGGTGATGCATGAACCAGTAACAGAAACAAATGTTGCATAAGGACATGATAATCATGAAACTTGAAGTTCTTTAGCTCAAGAGAATCAACACTGACGCTATTGCGAAGATTGGAACAAAAACCAGATGGCACCTTTAAGTTCTTCAATGTAGTACAAAATGCAAGTTTCTCTTTTTTCGTCGTTGCAAAAGGAGCATCTTCCATTGTTGTTTTACCAGACACATCATCCACTTTCAACCATTGCTTCTTTTTAAACCCAATTGCTTTCATATCTTTGCGCGCATTAGGACCATCCTTTGACTTGTTTCCACCCATGATCGTGTTAACAAGATGCTCAGTTATGTTTTTCTATGTGTGCATAACATCCGTATTATGTCGCACCGCAGATTTGAACTCCACCCTCGGTAGATCATACGTAATAGATCTTCGAGAAAATAAGGAGCTGGTCATGAACCTCACTTCTACACGCATCAGCTCCCTTCGTATTCTTTTTACGTTTGATGACTTGCTACTGATGGATGTTTTCCCTTACCAAGCTTGGTTCTAATATTAGTTAAAATCTCTTGAACATGAAACCCTGTCAGTGGCCATGGTGCTGAACCGTGCTCTACCCCTCAAGGGAAATTGGTTTTATCATCTCGATACTTATGCTTTGCTGGCATCCATCTTCGATGTCCCATATAATAAATCTTCTTAGTGAATTGAAGATGTTTAGAAATCGTTCCTTCTCCACAAGTTGGACAAGCATAGTAACCATGAGTGACACATCCAGCTAAAGTCCCTAATGCCGGAAAATCATGAATAGCCCACAATAATCTTGCTCTCATCGAAACGGGCTTTAGTGAAAAGAGTCGTACGTGATTACACCTTCATTCCACAATCAGTATCAATTCCTCTATTAGTGGTTGCAAGTATACATCTATGTTCTCGCTGGGTGCTTTTGGGCCTGATATGAGCAAACATAAAATTGTGAACTCTCGTTTTCATGCACAATGAAGGAGGCGAGGTTGTACGGACACATAATTACAAAGCCAACAAATGCGGACTAGGATCAAACACCCATTCGCTCAAGTTTACCGGTTGATATCCCTAATTTTACATTCCTTGGTTCCTTGGAAAACTCGTGAAAAATTATCCGCAGACGCCAGCCAAGAATCAATCGATGACGACGATAAGATTTCCATCCGATCGTGCTCGAATGCCAATACATTGCCTCTCGCTATTCATGGTATACTATATAACCTTTGCAGCCTTTTTTTATCAATGGAAAATATCTTAACGCCTTATCACAGCAACTTGCGACGCTTCCTCTGTCATTAAAGACCTTCTCATATCTAGGTTCTTGACACACAGGAAACATAACCAATGATGCGCATGATCCTTCCAGTATAAAATACAATCATTGATGCATGCATCATAGGTTAACTAGTCCATCCCCAATTCTTGTATCAACTTTTTTACATCATGGAACTTACACGGTAGTGTATTTCCATCAGGAAGCAACTCCTTAAACAATTATAAGAGTGCAGAGACACCATTGTTAGAAAACCCATATTGGGTCTTTATGTTATTTAGCTTAATAGAAGCATACAATGGTGTCTTTTCCTTAGAACATGTAGGATATAGAGGTTGTCTAGCACGCTCATAAAAATCTCTTTTTTTTTTTCTTTCTACTACTAGTTCCATCATCATTGCGAACCCTAATGTGTACGCCAACATTCTCATCTACACTACAAGCATGATTAATGTTCTCAGCAAAATCTTCCACATTGTCAGCTGAATTTCTTAGATTGTCAACTCCGATTCCTACGTTGTCAACTGCAACTCCTACATTATCATTTATGGGTTTATCTTTATGTGACTTTTCCCCATGGAAACGCCACGTTGTATAGGTCAACTGAATACCATTCTTGAGCAAATGATAATCAATTTCACCTAGAGACATAGGTCCTTTACCATTCTTACAACTGTTACAAGGACATGAGAACTTTGTTCTTCCATAACCATTTTTACGAACAAACTCTACGAATGATCTTACACCTTCTATGTATTGAACAGAATTACGCGCACATTTCATCCAGCCCTTATCAACCATAGATGACGTGTTTAATACCCTACAACTGTAACTAAACTAAAAATGATGATATCTATGTTAACATTCAGGCAAAGTACTAACCATTGTTAATTGAATCAAAAATAACAACAATGTACTAACCATTTTAACCATACTATTTTTATCTTAACCATACTATTAAAGAAATATCTTCAAAATCTCAATAACTACTAACTTAAAGACAGGACGACTTATACCAAAAGACAATCACCAAAGAAATGTTATTCAAGTTCAAGCTTAGGTCAAAGAAAGCTCTCATGATCAAGACGTGGTTACACAGGGGACTTGCACATATGTATTTGCAAGTTTCCCTTAGCATAACCGACATTCATCTAACGATGAGCGTATATCAGTGTAAGCGTTCTCTTCATTCAATCAATAATATCAATCAACAACGTCGGCAAAGTATGATTCAACAAAAATCTAGCTTCGTGTAAAGATTTCATCAACAAAGAGAGTTCAAGACTACATGAATTGCTCTGCATCATTTATACATTCAACACACAACACTTAAACGGTCGACTAAGGGTAAAACGATCATTTTAACAGATAAGGGCAAAAATCATTTTATAGATCACCTGACTTATTTAGATATTATATATCTAGCATAGAAAACAATTGAGCTTTGACACTCACTGAAAACAAGTCAAAATCGAAAATAATTGAAAACCCAAATCTCAGTTACAACCAACTGACCTAAAAAATTAACCCAACGAATAAAACAAGGGCATGAAAAGGATAATACCCGAGTTATTGTTTCAAAACAGCTTGAAGAAATAAATCCCCTGCATTAGTGCTTCTAGTTCAAAGTAGAAATAAATGAAAATCATTAAAATCAAAACCTAATTTCTAAAACCCCAAAAGAAAGATGACCTAATTATCTTGCAGAGGTATCAAAACCCTAAAAGAAAGATGACCTAATTATCAATCTTGCAGAGATATCAAAACCTAATTAAAATCAAAATCTAATTATCAAAACCCTAAAAGAAAGATAACCTAATTATCAATCTTACCAAATAATTAATGGCAGATCTAAATTTAGATTAATGACAGCAAATAATGTCACAGCAGAGAGTAGTTGACATGGAGTTAAGAGACTGAAAAAAAGAGAAGTAAATGGAGATGGAGTTTGGGAGTAAAGAAAGAAAAGAAGAAGATAAGGTTTCCGGGTGGGGTAGAGGGGAAAATGCCGCGAATGGAGTTTAGGTTATCTCGGCTCTTATACGCTCTTTTCACACGATAGTCAGGAGTGTTACCCAGTGTTACCCCTGCACACGCTCTTTTCACATGATTTTTTTCTAGCAGTTACTAATAGTAACACGACCTGGGCCGTCACTAAATTAGTAAAATTTCGTAACCAAATAAATACTGTTACTAAATTTTCGTAACTGAAATTTCCGGTTACTAATTCGTAATGGCAACATGTTGGTTACTTAATTTTAGTTACTAATCACATAATATGGTGTAGTGAATATTTCATTAAAATTCCTAAAACCAACCACTAAGCTCACAACTATCTAAAAGGCCACCAAATCATTCCACAAAGCCATTTTGTTTGTACTATCACCCCATAAACAAAAGTAACAACAAACCTATGGTTTCTACTAGTCTTAATATCCAGTAAAAATAGCTTGAGAAGCATAATGCAACACAGAGACAGGTTATTTCAAGGGGATTCCATCCAACCCAAATTCTCCCTCAATTAGTATTCACATAATTATCAATAAAATACCAGTTCCTATTAATAGAGTTTTTAATAGCATCCTTATTTTGAGATTGAAAATGTGTCTCAACCACCCCTACCATGGATAACTTATTATTTTTAATAAACCTACCTACTTCTTGTTGTATTAGAGGATCATTTAGACCTCTAATATTCCGGCAACCTAACTTAAACATCATTTAAATTTTGAAGTGGCCTCTTAACATGCCTAGATTCCTTAAGTTCAGACCCTTTTGGACCTAAACTCGAAGAACTTGAAACATTAACTCCTTTAGAAAGAAATTTACTGTAAGGACCCTCAAGCTCTTCAATGCTATTTGACTGGTCTAGCGATGGTCAAGAGACGATTTAGCCGTTAATAACTCGATTAGTTTAACACGAACCTTAATTAATATAAATTAATCTAACAACGATTTAAATACGAAACTAGTATTATTAGATAGGTCTCGAAAATTTACATGGAATGGACTACTCGAACGTGTCAATAGGATACCAGACGAAGAAGTAATCATCAGATACGTATGAAGGGTAAAATAGCTATTTTGCTAATTAGCTCGCCTTCCCTTATCCTTTTGTGGGGTGTCCCATTAACAAACTTTGGTCTTATCTACCAAATCGAGAGGATAAATCGTACTCCTTCTCTTCTTCTTTCTTATTCTTCTTCTTTCTTATTTCTTCTTCATTTTCTTTTTTTTCTGTTCTTTTACGAACGATTCCGATTGAGAGAAGTGTTTGATGAAGCAATTAGATGATAGTGGTGTTAATGTAGTGGTGAATGATGGTGGAGGATAGTTAGGGGATTGATATAGTTCTGCTCGAGATGTTGAAACAGAGAATCAGAATTAGGGTTTGGGGATTTGAGCAATGTATTGGGTTGCTGGCAGATGAGGATTAATTAATGGGGTTGATGTTTAATTGGAATTAAGAGTTTGTTTAGTATAATTGTATTGATTTCATTATTATAGTCTTACCAGGTTATGTGATGCACCATGATTATACATTAGAATTAGAGTTCTATGGCTTGTGCATAGGCTCAAGCCAGAATCAGTGAGATGTCTAACTAGTTTACTTAGCTGACTCAATTCTTCTGACTGAGTTGAATATACCCTATCTTGACCTGAGTTGAATTAGTTGACCCCATCTTGACCTGAGTTGAATCAGTTGACCTGACCTTGACTATGTTGTTTTACGTTGACTGTTAGTTGACCCTTGACCGTCACTTTGACCGTTAAAGACTGTTAGTTGACTCAGATAGACTGGACCTTAGGTTACTGGAATTGGGCTTAATACTAGTTATTCTATCTTGATGAATTGGACTTTTCTGGTCTGAATTAGCCTTTGGCTTCTTCTACAAAGTTGTAGATATTCTTAAGACTTAGCTAATGGACTAAAGAACCAATCTAATTGAATTAGTAAACCTTAGATTCGCTAAAGATAGATAAATAAAAGGTGTAGAACCGTAAATGGGCTTAGAATCATTAGTTAGACTTGTATGATTCTTGTATGAGCCATTTTGGCTAGATTCTTAGAGTTCTTGTGTGATTAACAGTTAGTATTTATTAACAACGATCGATTCAAAGGATGAACCAGTGGATCGTGGATCTCGAGGTAGGCGTGGATTTTCATCAAAAGAGGTGGGAATATACATTTAACTCTTTGTAATCATTGTTGTTTTCTTTTACAAAAGTTATGTTTAATAAACTCATGCACCGTCGGTTTGGGCGTTTCATACATTGTTTAATTTTGAGTTTCGTATGTTCTGATGATTCTTTGAATCTTTTCCATGGATTGGAAAGGACTTGTAATGTTTGCATATCGTATATGAATTATATTGAAATAAGGATTTCCACCCGTGGTATATAGGATACGCTCCTTCACATTTATACCTACAAGCTTTTATGTTATATTGGTCGTCAGTTTGCGAGTTCGGAATTGCCGACATCCATAAAAACTATTAGGTGTGAATTTGCGAGTTCAGAATTTACAACCATATTATACATTGTTTGAAGAACGAGTTTGTCCATACACATGTTTGTCATTTCAGTGACTTTGTAGCTATTTAATGTTGGGAAAGCATGTATTGCTTTCCAAGTCTTGCCATGATTTCATCAAGGTAAATGTTATTTCTACTGGGCACCCCTTTTATGGATGATGTGCTCACCCATTCCCACTTTCAGTTTCGAGACGATCGTAGTTGCGCAAATAAAAGCTTCAAGGGTTGATTTCGTTAGTTGGTTAACTTCTGCTATGTTTATTATGTTGTATATTCTATTTGTAAAACAAATGACTATTGTATAAGTATCATTTGAGAAGAGTTCTTGTATATATATATTTCAAAGCGGGGGTAGTTTCTGGGTTAGTTTTGTAGCAGATTTTTTAATTGATTGTTTAAGTAAATATTTTAGATCCTTAGTGCCTATTTATTCATTAATCTCTTTGGATTAGTCACTGCTATCTTTGGGGCGCTACATTTACCATCAACACCACTAGAAGAAATACCTTTTTGATCTTCAATACGATTTCCAAAGCCCAAAGAGTATTTAGTTTGTTTACCAATGTTGATACAGTACTAGGCAATACCCCTCCACCAGAAATAGCTCCATTTAAAACCTGAAGGTCACTATGTTCCTCAAGAAGGACATCAAATTTATTTATAATAGGAATATCAGATCAATTCACAATCTCCATGAAGATATTTTCCTTATCACCACTAGGTGAGAGTGCACCTTCATCCATAGCCTCTTGCTTCATAGGAGGAGTAGAATTTTTAGTTGCAGGCTTCCTTGAACCTTTGATAATCCAAGTATGTGAATTACCATTCTCAACATTCTTCTTAGCCTTTCCAGGATCTTCAACAGAAATAACTTTAGGATTTACTTTAGGTTTAGCCCAAGGGAATTTAACAGCAACATGTCCAAAGGAATTACACTCAGAGCATTTAGGTTCCTTCCATGGATACTCCACCTCCACATCTACTACATGCTTACCCTTATAATAGACAAGAACAGATTAAGGATAATCACAGTCCACAGCTATCTCAACCCACACCCTAGAAAAACTCATTTTAGCCCTAGTAGTTGTGAGTTTATCTATCATAATTGGTTTACCAATTACACTTGCAATTTTAGAAATCGCCTTAGCATTCCACATATGTAAAGGAATCCTTCTCAAATTGACCCAAGTGGGTAAAGATTTCATCTCTGCAATCTCGATTTTGTTCAATCAGAGCATGCCATGGCCGGACAAAGAATAATTGTTGAGAAATGTAAACTGGTCCATATTCAATAGCAGCTAAACGATCTGCTTCATCATCAAATTCAAAAACATAGAGAGGCTCACCATGAATGGTCATATGCATAGCACCTTTAATCCTCCAAGCTCTCGTAAAGTGTTCTTTACTAGCATATACTGTGAATTTACTTACCCACAAGAGCACCAATGACCAACTCCTTATAGTGATTCAAATCCTCTTCAACATCATTAAACACAATATCAGCAACCCTTTTACCATCATCCTTTCCAGGATCTTCAAACTCTAAAGAAGCATCAGGAACCAACTCCTTCTTCGCAAAAAGTTCTGACCAAACAATATTTGATTTAAAAACCCTAGAACTACCAGCTTGACACACTCCCACATTAGATCCCTCTACCTCTAAGGGAGGATTTAGGTAGAGGTACACCTTCTATCGAACTCACAGGACCTCCACCATCAATCATGACGGAGGAATCACTAGCGTAAAACCAAATGAGAAGAAAACCGAAAACCTAAACGCCTTGACTTACGGTCAAAATCGCCTGAGCCAAAGTCAAGGAAAGAGAAAAAAGTATTGTAGTAGCAGGAAATCCCACACTACACCCCTTACTCAATTTTGCTTAATTAATCCATTGAAAGATGTAAGATCAAGAATGTTTATTGATTGAGTCCATGGAATGTTTACACAGGAAAAATAGAATTACACTTAGAAATTAAAACACTCTTAAACTTTCTCTCTCCTATTGACTTGCTTAGCAATTCCCAAAAAGATCTCTCCCACCACAGATTCACTCAGCCCTTTATATAGGGTAATACATAGTGGAAGACAGCTAAGCTATCCTTTATTTTCGGGAATGTCCCGCGAAGTGTCGCAGATGCACAACCATTCGTTTTCGCGACACTTCTTACCCTCATTGTGTTTCATGTCTTCTTTATGTTTTGCTTGTCGTTATTCATTACGTCGTTTATTTTAGCTCCCGCGACTCCTTCGCGACACCGGCTGCTTATTAATCCCGGCGAGCCTTGTATGTTGCGATATTATGATCCTACATCTTGCCTCTTTTTCCTTGAATATTGTGTAGAAACGATCTTTAAGGAAAAATCATTAGCAAGAATCTTTGATCTTTGTTGATGAAGGAACGAGCTTTAAGAATACGGGTCTTGAAAAGTACGTACTTTGCCTCTATTCTTTTGCGATGTTCAAGCTTTTTTGAGATGTATATGTAGTATTGTCTCCCTCGTCTCTCCTCATATTTCTCCCGCGAAGGGAAGAGTATCATGAGAGTGATTCTTTTGATTTGTCACGATCGCTTATCTTTATCCTGCTTCAATTTTGTACTTTTACACGGATTTTGATTATTAATGCCTTTTTCTTGACACGCTCCTCTTTCAACCGCTTATTCTTGACCATTCATGTCTCTTCTCGCATTAAATGACTCGTTTTCTCGAGGATCTTTTTCCTATATATAGTTTTTCTTTTCCTCTCCTTTTCATCCTTTAGTTTCTCTCTCGCAACTTTTCTTTGACTCTCTCCTTCCGCAATTTGCTCCTGCTTCTTACCAAATCTTTTTTCGTCTCTTCTATCGGCCGATCCTAATCTTTAACCTCCCATCCATTCCCATACCGATAATGGCTTCCATTAGTCGTGCATACAAAGCTTCTTTTAATGAAGTTCAACAGAAGTTGCTCGAGAAGGGTTTCATTCTATCAACCATTCCCGATCAAGAATCTTCATCTATTCTTTCGCAGTTATTTTCGATCATCAATGTGATGATCAAAAGATTATAGTCTAATGCTTGAGT
>JAJJWW010005190.1:0-32421 GCA_023531295.1 Papaver armeniacum
ATATGGATTCGAAATCTGTCTGGGTAGTCGAGTAAGTATTTCTTGTAGGATATCTGAATTCAGTTTCTCCATCAGTACGGAAGCTAGCAATTTGTATGTACGTTGTGAACTGTATGATTCTTCTTTGGTACAGCTAGGGTTTTCTAACCCTAGTTGACGGCGCCGTGTATAAAAACTTAGCCCGGTTTTATTTATGGCCGTCGTTGCTGTATTATTTGGAGTCTAAATAGGAGGAGGTCACATGTGATTAGAAAAGGAAAAGAAAGTTGCTATAGCAGTATTTAGCTAGAACTCTATTATTGGGCCCCCATGTGTTTTTGGGGCAAACTAAAGGACAGAAAGGGGTTATGAAATAGTAGCACATTACACTCTTATCCTATTATCTTCAATAGTGGCTAATTTTCCTTTATTAGATTAGTGCTATAACTAAATTAATTAATTGGTGGTTGGATCAGGATTAATCATTATACTTATTTTATGAAAATCAAAAACTTTTTTTTCACAATTTCTTTTTTTCTTTTTGTTTGAGTAATTAGTAGGATTTTGAGGATTTTTTAAAACTTTTTCTAAAATCAACCACCTAATATGATGAAGCATATCCTCAAATTACTCAGGATAACCTTATATTTAGAGGGTTCTGTTGATTCAAATCAGAAAACATCCGTTAAAAAATTGGGTTTTTTGCGGTTTCGGCTGGAAACAATATAAATAAATGGTGGGTTTTCACATATTTTTTGCTTTATGATTATCTTCATCATAATGAAATTACAATCTTTATCTTTATCAACGATTTAAGAATTAAAAGAGAAGGAGAACATAATATATTTGAGTTTTTTTGATGATGAAATTATGTTCATCATCTTCATCATGATCTGTGAATGATAAGAGAATGAAAAGGAGAAGATAATAGTTTTAGTTTTTCTTTTTTATGATCATTATCTTCATCATGATGAAATTATGATCATCATCTTCTATCATGATTGATGGATGAGATGAGAAGAGAAGAGAATGAGAAGAAGAAGAAGAAAAAGAAGATGATTATTGATTTATGTTTTTTTCCCAATGAATAGTTAGATTTGGATAAGGATATTTGTGACTTTTCATATACATTAGTAGAGGTGTAAATTGGTCGCACGAGCACGAGCACGAACCGCAGCACAACATCGCTAAAATTTGAGCACAAACTTCAACTTCAAAGACGTGACTTTAGCCTCAAGACGCGCACAAAGACGCTTGTTAAATGGGACGGCTGGTTTGACTAATTGGCACAAGAGTACAAAGACAAAGACGCTGCGACGAATAAGCACGTGGCTCACCCAAAGACAAAGACGTTAAGAGAGCACGCCATAACATGTACAAATACACCATATAACAAGGCATAATACATCACATCTTTTGTATATTTCACAAAAGAGTCACTATTCTAGCTAGTTTTTAACATTTTATGTTGGGTTATTTATAACAACACATATAATACCTTAATATTTAGAAAATATATTTCAATATCATTGTTATAATGTCGTCACCTATATTTAACTAGAACATTAATTTACATGACAATAATCCAATTTTATATTTGATGGGTTATTTCTTTTTATTGAATAAACTTGTTAATTTTACTTGAAATAATTTCAAATGATATGTTGTCTAATTAAATTCTTGTGATAATGTCCGACTTAATGTATACATTAAGTGATTTCAAATTATTTATAACACGTTGTGCCGAAGATCGATGACAAAGACGACTACGTTTATTCGTGTGCATGTGCTCTGTAACTGTAGCCGTGCCTAGCTTTTGACTAGTAAAGCGCAGCACTGGCACAAAGACGTTTAAATCGTTGGCACAGCAGCACAACATGGCACCTAGAGGCATGCGATTAGTAGGCCGGTCGTGGCTTCTGGTGCACGCTTTTACACCTCTTATACATTAGGTTCTCTTATCCACTTCTTTCGACAACAGATCACTTGAAGCCCGAAAGCCTAAAGATTTGCATCCCAATAATTCCGATCTTTGGGTTATATTGTACAACTTGTGGCATGTTGGGATCTGACCATATTGGTAATGCTTTGTTGTGTGTTTCCCTACGTAAAACACCGAATTGCAAATTCTATATACTTGAAATCAGGGTTATAATGTAGAACGTGGATAGAAGAACAATACTGAGTCGTATGATGCTAAGAGACGAAAAGAGATACTGAATAAGATGGAAATTGATAAAGAGATTAAGAAAAGATAAAAGAGAATTCGTGATAAAGTGAATAATAAGATTGATAATAATATTGTTTGAAAAAGATCGTATGTTCTAAACAAGAAGGCGAGCCTTTAAATAGAGTTTACAAGAACCGTAAAACGGAAAGCTAACTAAACTAGGAAAGCTCAAAGACTTGTAAAACAAGTAAACTTAATAAAGGAATGAGAACAACTTGTCGTGAGTTGCTCGGACAATGGAGGCAACTAGTCACAAGTTTGCCTTAGTCGTGAAAAGGGATCAACTTATCATAGTTGATACTGCCTTGAAACAAAGGATGTCCTACATCAGTTACAGGAACACTGCATGTAGTAACCAATGCGAGAGGATCGTAACAAAAACACCCAATTTCAAAACATGTATTATATAGGTACGTAACTTCTGGTTTGTCTCTCCACCCGCTTCCATCACCAAGAGTGTAAACTTGGATGCTACGCTTGCCATTTCCAAATGTAACAATTTTGTACTTGTTGGTGGAATGACAATAACCAAATTCTGTTGGAAAACTAGCAAGAAAAGCAAGGTAGAAAAGAATGTTGTATTAGGGTTCAAGGCTCTTATGAAAGATTCTTTTCGACAATTATTCGACCCTTTCCCAATTGAATTGGCGAGTACAAACAGTCCAATTGGAATATTGCTCGTCAGGATACTTGAAGCCCTACAACGGTTGTTGGATTCAAAGCTTGTACGACCTTGATCCAACCAAGAACACACTGGTTTTGTTCGATGATGCTTGTAAGAAAGAAAACAGAGAGAGTTGAGAGATGTTTTAATGAAAACAAGTCTCCTATTTAAGAGAGGAAATCACCCTTTCGGAGATGACTCTTCATCTCTACTAGACATCTTTTCGAGTGAACAGAGGCTTCTTCCGTCAATGCGTCCATTGGTGAAACGAAGTTTGCGTTGTGTTTTCTAATCAGTCAATAAAACGTTAGATCGAAAGATCTTCCTCTTTAGATAGGCGGCTCAACTGCACTTCAATTCAAGGGTTTGTTGAAAATATCCAACATTCTCCCCTTATTTTCAAAAACCAAAATAAAGAATATAAAAAGGTTTTAAATTCGAGTGGGCTGCATCACCCAAGTGACTGCCTACGTACCCAGTGGGATCAATGCCAACGTAGTTCAAGCTAAGTTGAGACAAAGCATCATCGTGGAAACCAATACATAAATGATAGGGTACTTTAGGTTTGAACCTCCACTTAGTGTAAGATATTCAAAAGCTTCATCGAGGTCCCATGGTGAATTATACTCTTGAACCAAGTACCCCTTGTGATAAAGCGCGGAACCTCCGCACCATAGTGAGTTTCAGGAAGTAGTATGTGTCCATAGCTACGCGCATTAATGGCCCACGTGCTTTCTCCCCGGATTCATGAGTCCTTTCAGAGACGTGCCTTCTTACCACTAGGAAGCGGCCCGATTTCCAAACCTTTCGTATAGGTAAGTCTCGAAGGTGTTTACGCGAGACACACTTGTGATAATAGTTAGACTTATTAAGGATTTTCATCCATCCTAAGATCATGCGAATCACTACACCAGAAGGAGACTGATAGGAAATTTTAGTTTGGTGTACCAGCAACGGCTCCATGAATAACTTAAATTCGAGGGTTTGCTGAGTGTACATCCAACAAATTCCAAAGGCCAGATGATACACACCCTCACTAATGCTCGGAAACGAGCAACGGCACGTTCAACAATGATGGGATTGGAAATTTATAAAACAGTAACGAGTTAGGGTTCAAGATTTTGTAACATATCAACCCATTAAGATTTTTTCTTTTTCTTAATGATATTTGAATTCAGTTTCTCCGTCAGCTTATCCAAAGTGATTATTCTCATGAATTGTAATTCTTTTTTGGTACATGCAACCATGTTTTTTTAACCAAAATAGTTTTGACCTTGACATGCAGGTGCACGACTGACGGCGCCGTGTATAAAAAATCAGCGCATCCGAATAAAAAATTAACAGGCATTTTATTTTCTATCTTGAGTCACATCTGACTAAGACCTAACCCCTGACTCGGCCCCATTCGAGTCAGGTAACAAAACATCCCCGACTCATATGACCAAACTACTGACTCACATATTTTGAATCAGTTGAGTCAAATTTGACTCAAGACAAACATATTAAGTAAGATCTGACTAAAGTCGATAGACAAATGGATAAAGCCGTGACCGTGGGCCACGTATCAGTTCCCTTTCCCTTTTCACTTGACCAGATCCCAATCCACCCCCAAAACCCTTTGAGCTCAAGAACATAACTGACACCACCATTAATGGCAGAAAATACTGAAACCTCTTTTCCTTCTTGAACTTAGACGATATATACCCGTCGTCATTCGGGTCAAGCGAATATGTATATAATTTACCCATAACGTCTCAGTGAACTAATTTGCTTCATTACCTTTGCAATGAAATCACTCTAGCATCCCATAGCATATGATGCTTAGGTCTCATTTATAGTTGTAGCCTTACACCAATGGGCATATGATGCTTATGCATCACTATGCCATGTTGTAGACTAAGTTATGGGAAACCCGACGATTTTGACGGAACAACCTATACGGATCAGGCCAGCATTGCTTCGCCACGGCTTTGCAACATGAGTCTTCTTAAGTTGTTGTCCTTCGAGGATGAACTACTGTCACTTGGATCCGTTTAGAGCATGGAATGGTACGTGGGAAGCCGCAATGAGTTGCAGCATTGCCAGTCCAGTACATTGTTGCTCATTTCATCTAATTGTGAGATGATTACGTCATATTGGCCTCTCGTATCTTTTGGCTCGGTATTAGGATGAAAGAGATGATTGTGGCCAAAATTGATGATGCAAGTTGCATTCCATTCCTTGGATGCTCATAGTTCCTATCAAGGCGTTCGACGTAGGCATGCACCAACGAGGCATTAGGCATGGCCAGAAAGTAAGTTACACCAATATGCAAGTTAGCGAAGCTTGCATAAGCCTAAGTAAAGTACGACATCAGCCTAATTGATGCACCCATGGCACGAGTAAGATCAAAGCATGCTTTCAGTAGTGCCTAAGCTAAGTTAGCCGCATCATGCTTAACGTGCATGATTGCAAAGGAAAATGAAGGTACATTTGCCTAGTTTTAAGAACCAGTTAGTAGCATCAGAGTGGCACATGGGGGAGTTATGGCCTACGGTCCCTGGCGCGTTAGGCGTTATTTTATGGTCTGTCACATATCTTCCAGGAACAGTTGTGGTAAGAATGAAGTGTGGAGAACTATACCACGGTACTTTAATGGTAATGTATCAAGTAAAACTTGAACACTGTACTACAATAACCTCGACAGTTACAGTGCTTTGGTTTTGGAGCAATGTAGCGTCATTTTACAACCAACTGAGGCTTTGGTGGCTGCGATTTAAGAATTAGGTCCATTTGAGAATTAAGTCATTTCCGTGGATGAAATGTTTTTGTTTGAACCATCTTTTGGGGACCACCTATTTTCGAGAGACCATTCTTTTATTTTGGGTAAGATATTAGAAGTAAATCTATTATCTAGATATTTATGATAATACCTAAATTACCCTCTGATTATTTTTGGTTAATGATTAGTTAGTGTTAATATTAGTTAGTGTGATTAGTGAAATGATTTTGAATAAAGATTTGAGATTAAAAAAATCGTATTTTAAAAAAGAAGTAGAATTATTGAGAGAAAAGTTAGAGAAGATGAAGAAGAAAAACATGGAAATTTTTTTTTTTTTTTTGAGTTCACTAACTAGACTATTCAAGTGATGAATTATTTCTTAGATGGTGAATGTATTCTTCCCCAAAGTCAATCTCAAGATGAAAACGATGGATTTTACCAACCACAACCGGAGGAAGACTATTTGGGTACCCAGGTATGCTCTAAACTTAGATAATGTTGGTTGAATTGGTCCAAATTTTCAAAAAAATGTGAATTTGTTAAATAGATTTGGACTTGTTCGGTTACCTTATTTGAAGAACGGGTAACCGAACACATCTGAAAGTGTAGTTCGGTTTTTTTTTCTAAACACGTAGGTTACCGAACTCTCAATAATGGAGGTTTTTGAAGTTCGGTTAACGGACATGTTACCGAACTTTGTAAATAGGATTACAGTGTTATGTTAGGTTTGGCCGAAATGTAACCGAACTTTAGGGTTTATAAGTTCGGTTAGTTTGCAACCAATAGCTAACCGAACTTATGTAAAATAAGATTGCACATTAGTGTACAAAGTTCGGTTGTTTCCCAAAATTCATACTTTAAACCAATATCTCAAGAACTACACACAATTAGTTAAGAGTTCAAATTGTCAAGGTTTTTTATAACAAATAGAACATAGTGGGACAAGTTCGGTTAAATTGAAACTCAACATAGTGGGCAAATAAGACGGTTACATTGGATTTAATTTTTTATTTTTTTTTTTTTTTGTAATATTGGTAAAGTTCGGTTAGAAAATAGTTTTAACCTTCTTTGCGAACCAACCGAACATAGTGGGAAAAATAGCACAGTTTGGTTACATTTGATTATTTTTTTTTTTTGTAATATTGGTAAAGTTCGGTTAGAAAATAGTTTTAGCCTTCTTTATGAACCAACTGAACTTGAGTTCGGTTAAGAAAAATTAATTCGTGATAACCGAAGTGTTTTTCGTGTTCTTGGTTTCGAGAATGTTCGATTAGCAAACTAGTTTTTTTTAACTATTCCTAACCGAACATGCCACTGTAACTTCCATTTAAACCATATTTTGATGACTACTGCTCAAAATTTCAATCAAAAACGAATTAGAAGTAATGGGTTTGTGGGAAAATACTTATGTATAAGTTTGTTTATAAAAGATTGATTAATTGACGATGAAAATTCAATGAATCGACCAGGCTAAAAATTTGATGATTTTGATTAGATTTGTATATGATCAGGGTAAGATGATCATAAATTGATGAAGAAGAGAAGAAGAAAAATTGTAGAATAGAGGAAATAGAAGTTGTAGATTAGTTATAATTTTAATTAGGTAAAAGAGTAAATATGTTAATGATTTAAATTAAGTTATATATATAGAGGTGGTGGTGGTTGGTGGTGGTGGTAGTCGGAGGTGGTAGTGATGGGCGGCGGTGGTGGGAGGAGGTGGTTATATATATATATAGATGGTTATTAGGTTGGTTTTAAATTAAATTAGGTTAAGGGTAAGTTAGTCATTTCCACATTTTAGGACACCCCTTATAACTATAGAGAAGGTGGCCAAATAAGACCATGATCCCCTCAAAAAAACCATGGTCCCCAAAAAAAAAATGATAAATGTAGCCTTTAGTTAGCAAGTCCATAGAGAAAAATGGTAAATGTAGCCTTTTGTTTTACCACATACTGGGAAATGTAGCCTTTAGTTAGTAAGCCCATAGAGAAAATTTTAGACGTCTACAATCACAGAGAGAAGACCAAATATTTCTCATACCAATTATTGGAGGATGTAACTTGATCTAATATCCAAGTTTCGTTAAGTCTCACTTTTCACCTCAAGTTCTAAGTAACACATAATTTTCTCTCAAAAATTTAGTTTTCCCCAGTAATGTGTGGTAAAAAGTATCAATAAGTCTAGATTCACCAGGAGATGAAATCCCATGAATCCACCGCAAGACACAAAAATCCTGGGACCAACTGTAAATCAAAACCCCACCCCCTATTTTTCTCCTGGTAAGTCCCAAGAATTTCTCTCACTCGGTGTGTTTTCGGCGATATCTTCACCGTGTCTAGCACAGCCGAAAAAATATTGATTGGTCAGGACCCTATGTATTCATCTTTTACCGGCAAGCAAATCAAGAATAATAATAGAACCACAGAAAGATTTATCCTGAAAATTTGGTGGTCTGTCACAAATGTGAAGGAGGCTAACAGGGGCCACTTATTTATTTATAGCGGGTCCCAAAATAATTTTGTGAGAGACCACCGATAAATCGGTACAACTCCCTCGGTATATCCCGCATTTCCGGCGAATCAATCACGAATGGATAAAGCCGTTACGGTGCTACGCCACGTATCAGTTCGCTCTCCCCTTTTCACTTGACCAGATCCCGATCCCTAAATTCATCCCTAAAACCCTTTGAGCTCAAGAACACAACTGACAACACCATTAATGGCAGAAACTACTGAAGCCTCTTCTCCTTCTTCACCAACTCCACCTGGTTTAGACTAAGTTGCTTCATCCAGAACGTTTATCCAGAACGAAATCTGACATAATCTGATTCCGTCCAGGCGAAAGTTTATCCAGAACGTTTTAGTGAACTAAGTTGCTTCATTATCTGATCCTAAAGTAGGGTTTCGTTTTTGCTTGGATATGTGGCAAACAAGCCAGATCATGAAAGTATAGGCGCATGAGTTGCTTAGATACGAAATTAGGTGTTGCACATGGACAGGCATATGTAGATATATTACGCAACAACCAGGAAGAAACTAACCTTATTGTATGTATATGTATAGCAGATTTTGCCTAGTACTAGATATACCATGTCGTGACAAGCCTTATGCCTATTCGAATAATCACTTGCAACTTTCTCAGATTATGTCATAAAGAATGATCTGAGAGAAATTTGAATTTTATATGTGGCTACTTCTGGATGGTATTCATGTAAAGGTTGCAAAGACTATATTCTCATTTTTCAAACTAGTCATTTCTGGGAGAGCTTTTCAAGACTTGGAGTCAGTCCTCTATCTCCACTAGTGGTAAGGAGATTTGGAAACGCCTTCCTGCGAGTATTTGTTGGAATGTGTGGCTTGAAAGGAATGCGAGAATCTTCACTGGGAAGAAGAGATCTGTAGAGGCTACCATTGTTGAGTCTAAAATTAGTGCTTTCCACTGGGCTACTACTATTCCTTCCATGGCTGGTTATCGTCTCAATGATGTAATATCCAACTGGAGGGCTTTATTTTTTGATCCTCCTTAGTCAGTTCTCTTTGTTTTTGGGTTTTTGGGTTTCTTTCTCTCTTTTTTCCTCTGTTTGGTGGCTCTCTGCGTTGAGCCTTTGTAATTTGCCCACTTTCTTAATATAATTTTCTTTATCGAGCAAAAAAAAAAAAAAAAAAATTTACGGGGGAGAGCTACACTGGGCATCGTGAGGCTCATGTCAGATAAGGAGCTAGAGACTGACAAGAAGTCGAGTGTGACCTGACCAGTTAAAAATATGATAATACCACGAGATGAACAGTATTCCGACCTTAGCTCAGTTGGTAGAGCGGAGGACTGTAGTAGTTTGCAGCTTAATCCTTAGGTCACTGGTTCGAATCCGGTAGGTCCCTTTACTTGTTAATGATAATCATGCACGTAGATTTATGTATGATATATCTGAGTCTTTGAGAACACAGTTTGAATATGTTGTCCAACTCAAATAATGGCTCCGCTTAAGTTTTACACTACCCTTTACTTACCTTTAATTTCATGCCTCCGAATATGGTCAGTATCACAAGCACATCGCCACATCCGTTGTTCAGGTTCTTGAAGCAGTCACGGAGCTTTACGCCTCTACCAAACGATATATGGAGAATTTCTGGCAATAATACGCACGTCCAACACTGTGAGAGAGTTGGCCGGTTGCTCCATTCGTGGTAAGCTCGAGGTGTTTGAAATGAATCGTTGAGAAAGACAAGCCCACTTCTCTGAAGGGCGACTTAGTCAGATTATGTATGGGCGTAATGTCTCGCCACCATATACTGGTAGGTGGATGAGACCACACAGATCATAATGGAGAAGGGGATGCAAGTTGCTGTAGTAATTGATAGTATCAATTGGTAATTTCATAAAAAAAAGCCATTTATGAACAAATATTGGGTTTTTTTTTTTTGTTAGCATCAGTGTCTACAACCTCGAATGACATGAGAGTTGACAATGACGGCGTTGGCTCAAGCCATCTTGGGTGAGATATGCTTTTGTTCAGTCTTTTTTTTTTTCCTAATTATGAAAATTTTGTTTTCTTCGGAATCTGCTCAATCCAATAATTGTCAACTCCATCTCCATGTAGCCTAGGTAGCTAGGCAAAGAAAGAAAACTTCAAATCTCCATTTAGTCGAGTTTTGAACTCGGATAACTATTGGGATATATGTTTTAAAATAATTCTTTTGTACATTTATATCAACAATTCGAGCTTGGCCCAGTGGCTAAGCATTTTGGGCCTGGAGGGTTAGGTCTTAGGATCGAATCCCTCCCCTATTGATGGGTATATATATATATAAATAATATATATAACATTAGTCCGGGAGCGGGGCCTTGGGGGTCTTGGGAGGTCTCTTGAATTTCAAAGTTATTTTTTGCTGGTTTTTGAAAAGATTTTCAAAACGTTTATTTCCTTTAAGTGCGTGATTAATTAGACTTAATTTTGGTAACGTTTGTATACGTTTTCTGACTGTTAAAATGCCTTTTATGGAGACAATTAAAACCAAAAATTTATTTCCATTAATTTCGTCTTAATTACAAAGGTTATAAAAAAGCTGCATTTTGAGAAGTCGAGAAAAGGCATGAGTTTTATACATACTTATTTTTTGTGAATCAAGAGACCAAGTTTTACGAGCAAGATTAGAAAGAGTGAAAGTAATCAATCTCTCATTGTGTGCGTGAGGGATTGAAGAGAGTTTTTATCTCGGTTGTTTTATCCGGGGGCGTTGTGACGAAGAAAGAACCGCTTGCACAAAACTCAAGGCGAGCCACGAAACGTCTTAAAGAGAGCGACACTGGTCGTGATCAGCCGGTAACTTGTTTTTGTATTTAATCCCTATTTTGCAGGTGTGAAATCGGCTAATTGTTCCAACAATTTTAAAACTTAATCCTTCGCCATGGAATCAAAAGAAAACCGTTGTTGATATCAACAAGCCGTTCAAGTTTGAAGGACTTCACTTGGAAGATGGAAGCAAAAGTTGTTCTTCTACCTCAAACTAATGAAGTTGCACATGATGGTGACCTCCATCAAACCGGTGATCCAAAAGATGCGTAGATTGCGGCTGAAAAAGCAACTCCATGCGGCAAGTGCAACTCCTCAACAAACTGCAGAACCTGTTGTGACCCAAACTGCTGAAGAAAAACAAAAAGCCTATGAAAAATGGGTTGATGATGATTTCGATTGCAAGAACTATATTCTCAATGCATTGTCTGACGATTTATATGAATATTACTCCACGTTTGATACTGCTAAAGATGTTTGGGATGCCTTACAGAAAAAATACGATACTGAAGAAGTCGGATCGAAGAAATATGCTGTAAGCCGCTACATGAAATATCAAATGGTGGATGATAAATCAGTTGTTGCATAGGCTCATTAACTTGAGAAAATTGCCCATGAAATTCGGACTTAGGAAGGTATGAAAGTTGATGAACAATTTCAAGTAGTCATTATGATTGACAAGTTACCACCTAACTGGAAAGATTTTCGTAATTCTTTGCGTCACAAGTCTAAAGAATTTTCTCTTGAAAGTTTGATTGTTAAGCTCAGGGTTGAGGAAGAAGGTCGGAAACAAGATAAGAAGGAAGAGATTCTCATTGTTTCTAACAATAAGACTCATCCTAATTTAAAACCTAAGAAAAAGGATATGAAACCTAATCCGAACCGGAAGAAAGGAGGAAGGCCTAATCAAAACAAGAACCAAAACCCATCAAGAAATGGACAGAATTCCAATTTTGAGTTTCTTTGTTATATCTGTAATAAACCGAACCACATGGCTAGGAATTGCAGGTTTAACAAGGAAAAGAATAACGCACAAGCTAATGCTGTGGATGGCATTATAATAGCCATGGTCTCAGATCCTAAGTTCTACATGGTTGGTGGTTCTGATGGGTGGTGGATAGACAGTGGTGCATCGCGCCATTGTTGTTTTGATAGGTCCCTATATAAGAGTTATACAGAAACAAAGGATAAGAAAGTGTTGTTGGGAGACTCCCACAACACTATTGTGAAAGGTTCTGGTACGGTAGAACTGAAGTTTACTTCTGGGAAGACACTTATGCTGAAAGATGTCCTCCACACTCCAGAAATGAGAAAGAACCTTGTTTCCGGCTATCTTCTCAACAAGGTTGGGTTGTATCAAACTATTGGATCTGATGTTTACACAATTACTAAAAACAGAGTGTTTGTAGGAAAAGGTTATGCTCCTGATTGAATGTTTAAGCTTAATGTTGAAATGAATAAAATTGCATCTTCTTCTTATATGGTGTGTACTTTTAATGTTTGGCATGCTAGACTTTGTCATGTGAACAGTAGATCAGTAGATACCATGAGCAAGCAAGGTCTTATTCCAAAAATATCCATGCATGATTTTGAAAAGTGTGAATCTTGTAGTCAAGCAAAAATAACCAAGAGTTCCCATAAATCTGTTGTTAGAGAATCTGAACCATTAGAATTGGTGCATTCTGATTTGTGTGAATTTGAAGGTATATTAACTAGAAATGGAAAAAGATATGTCATGACTTTTATTGATGATTTTTCAAATTATACTTATGTTTACTTGCTAAGTCATAAGAATGAAGCTATTGAAAAATTTAAGATTTTTATTGCTGAAGTTGAAAATCAATTTGGTAGAAAAATTAAGCGATTTCGTAGTGATAGAGGCACTGAATATGATTCTAAACCGTTCACTGAAATTTATGAATCTTGTGGAATCATACATGAAAAAACTGCTCCTTATAACCCTGAAATGAATGGAAAAGCTGAAAGAAAGAATCGTACTTTTACTACTCTTGTGACTGCATGTTTGCTAAGTTTCTTTTGCCTCTCATTGGTGGGGCAAAATTTTGTTATTGTTTGTTATGTTTTGAATCGTGTTACAAATTCAAAAACAAAAATATCACCTTATGAACTTTGGAAAAATAGAAAACCTAATGTTTCATATTTTAAAGTATGGGGTTGTTTGTCTTATGTTCGTATTCCTGATCCTAAAAGATCAAAATTAGCTAGTAAAGCTTATGAATGTGTGTTTATTGGGTATGCTCAAAACAGTAAAGCTTATAGATTTTTTGATCTTAATAATAAAGTTATTATTGAATCTATTGATGTTGATTTCTTTGAAGATAGATTTCCTTTTAAATATAGAAATAGTGGGGTTCTCTACTTAGTAATGTACCTAGTACAAGTTCTGAACTTAGAATAGAAGAACCTAGAAATGAAGAAACTAGAGATGCTGAAATTGAACCTAGGCGTAGCAAAAGGGCTAGGACTGCGACGAACTTCGGTTCTGATTTTGAAGTTTATACTCTAGAGGAAGACCCTTCCAGTCTTCAAGAAGCACTTAATTCTCCTGAATCAGGTTTTTGGCAGGAAGCCATAGATAATGAAATTGACTCCCATAATCTTAATGGAACTTGGCACCTAGCAGATTTACCCATTGGTTGCAAAGCAATAGGTTGTAAATGGGTACTTAAAAGGAAGTTGAACCCTGATGGTTCAGTAGACAAATACAAAGCTAGGTTGGTAGCTAAAGGCTATAGACAAAGAGAAGATGTAGATTTCTTTGATACTTATTCTCCTGTTACAAGATTGACTTCTATTTGTGTTTTGATTGTTGTTCTTCTTCTTGTGCATAATCTTGTTGTTCATCAAATGGATGTTAAAACATCTTTTTTAAATGGTGAATTAGAAGAAGAAATTTACATGGAACAACCTGAAGGTTTTGTTGTTCCAGTCAAGAACAAAAAGTATGTAAGTTGGATAAGTCACTTTATGGTCTGAAACAAGCTCCTAAGCAATGGCATGAAAAATTTGATAATTTGATGATTTCACATGGTTTCAGAATTAATGAAAGTGACAAATGCATATACTATAAGTTTGAAAACAATGCATGCATCATGATTTGTTTGTATGTGGATGATTTTTGATTTTTGGTTCAAACTTGTGCGTGGTTAAAGAAACTAAGAATATGCTTAAGTCTAACTTTGAAATGAAAGATTTGGTGAAGATAGTGTAATTCTGGGAATCAAGATTACTAGAACTGATGATGGTATTTCTTTGGATCAGTTTCATTATATTGAAAAGATTTTAAAAAAGTATAACTATTTTGATTGTAAACACGTGAGTACTCCTTTTGATGCTAGTGTAAAATTTGTTTAAGAATATTTTGGTGATAGCATTAGACAATCGGAATATGCTAGTATAATTGGTAGTCTTCGTTATGCAACTGAATGTATGAGACAGGACTTTGCATATGCAGTGGGGGTTTTATGCAGGTTTACCAGTTGTCCTGGTTTGGAACACGGGAATGTAGTTGAGAGGGTTATGCGGTATCTTAAAAAGACCATTAACCTAAGATTACACTATAAGAGATTTCCTGCAGTCCTTGAAGGATACTGCGATGCTGATTGGAACTCTATTTCAGATGACTCCAAGGCCACTGGTGGATATTTGTTTAATATTGCTGGTGGCGCTGTGTCTTGGAAGTCAAAAAAATGACAATTCAGCGCTCAATCTACGATGGAGTCTCAATTGATAGCACTAAAGCATCTAGTGAAGAAGCGGGGATGGTTGAGAAACTTGCTTTCTCAAATTCTGTATGGGATAGACCGATAGTACAGCTATTATGATCCATTGTGATAGTACCGCGGCTATTGCAAAAGTACAGAACTGTTTTTATAACGGTAGAATCGACAAATGCGTCAAAAGCACAAATACGTTAGAGAGTTTCTCACAACTAGTGATGTACGCGTGGATCATGTTAGGTCGGAAGAGAACTTAGCTGATCCTTTGACGAAAGGATTATCTAGAGAAAAGGTATTATATACCTCTAAAGGCATGGGACTTTTGCCAACTAGAAGTTGAGTCATTTTGCGATGGATACCCACCTAGAAATAGGTTCAAAGGGAATAACGTTTCACAAATGATATGGAGATAGAATCATGCTTGTTTCCCATGGCATGATATCCTGAAGCGGGTTGTTAAGGTTGAGTTCTTTAACTATTAATGAAGTCTATAGCTCTGTATAGAGTGGGGTACCAAGCTACAGGAGTACCTTTGATAGACTCACCTATGTGAATGAGAAAGTGTGTCCGCTTTCTATGAGAACATGGGCGATTTCTAGAACATTCATTGAAACCGGGATAAGCACAAGGCCATAATGTGTTGGCATTTAGGACTTTACTCTTAGTATAGTTGTGTGTGTATTAAGTAATTCGTTCTCTCCATAGAGTTCAAAGACATATGTTCACTCATGTCGAGTTCGGAGAATTTAATACTATGTAAAGGTTCAAAACCGAAAGGTACCTTTGCTTATGCACATAACTATACGGATCTTGCTCAATGATTTTAAAAATTATAAGTGGGGGATTGTTGGGATATATGTTTTAAAATAATTCTTTTATACATTTATATCAACAATTCGAGCTTGGCCTAGTGGTTAAGCATTTTGGGCACGGAGGGTTAGGTCTCGGGGATCGAATCCCTCCCTCTTGATGGGTATATATATAAATAATATATATATATAACATTAGTCCGGGAGCGGGGCCTTGGGGGTCTTGGGAGGTCTCTTGAATTTCAAAGTTATTTTTTCTTGGTTTTTGAAAAGATTTTGAAAACGTTTATTTCCTTTAAGTGCGTGATTAATTAGACTTAATTTTGGTAACGTTTGTGTACGTTTTTCTGATTCGTTAAAATGCCTTTTATGGAGACAATTAAAACCAAAAATTTATTTCCATTAATTTTGTCTTAATTACAAAGGTTATAAAAAAGCCTGTTTTGAGAACCAGAAAGGCATGATTACATACTGTTTTTGTGAATCAAGAGACCAAGTTTTCTAAGCAAGCTTAGAAAGAGTGAAAGTGATCAATCTCTCATTGTGTGCGTGAGGGATTGAAGAGAGTTTTTTATCTCGGTTGTTTTATCCTGGGGGCGTTGTGACGAAAAAGAATCACTTGCACAAAACTCAAGAGCAAAGGGCCATGAAACGTCTTAAAAAGAGCGACACAGTCGTGACTCAGCAGTAACTTGTTTTTGTATTTAATCCTTATTTTGCAGGTGTGAAATCGGCGATTGTTCCAACAATAACTAGTAATAATACCTCTCTTGACTAAGCAATACCTCTTTTTGACTAAGCTGTGCAATTCGCTAAAATTTCCGTGGGTTGCAATTTTCTTGTCTTTGTCCAAGTTGCTTCTAGGCATACCATAAAAACTTCTAACCATACTTCTTCTAGTATAAGATAAATCTTTACGAGATAGTCTCTAGCCCTAACTGGGATCTGTCTCTATCCCTACCCGGGATTTGTTCCGGACAAAAGGGCTTTGGATTTCGGCTTAAATCTATCCCAAGTTATTAGTATGGGTCTAATGGGATCCAACATTCAATATTAATCCTGTAGAAGTGTCGTTTACTTGATCACTGCTAGGCTGATTCCCAGAGGGTGTTGCGATTTTCTTGGATCCAAGATGGAAGTAACCCAGGCATGCGGTTTTCAAACTGCGTACCAAAAAAGCATCATACGCTTTTAGAAATTGTGTATCAGCGAATATTCTACTAAAATATTCTTCCGCACGCCGTTCATTTACACATCTGAAACTGGGAAGAACAATGGTTGCTGCTACTAAAACCGAGAGACCACAGAGATGAAATTGAAGGGCTCAAGACCGAGTTGATTGATCCGTAGTGTGGTTTTCTTCAATAACAAGACTGATGAGTTCTGCTATCAATTCGAGAAGACAAGAAGGAGATTCAAAGGGTATTGATTGAACAGAGAGGGAGTTGATTCAGGATGATAAATCAGTAAAGTAAGAGATGGGGTTTGGACCGAATCGATTAATGGAGGACTTTTAGGGATGAATTTGTGTTCGAAGTGATGAAGATGGTTTGCAATTAGATTGAACGAGAGAAGATGGAATTGAGATCGAGAAATCAAGACAGTAGAAGATGTTGAGCGAAGCAATGGTGGTGTTTGGTCTGTAATTGATGGAGATTGTGAAATAAGAGATGGGTTTGATGTTGATTGAGAATCTGCTGCTGTAGATTGTGATGGTTTCAATTGAATTGGTTAGGGTTTTGGTGGGTGATTAAGGTGAAGAACAATGCTGTGATTCAGAGAAGAAGAATGAATGAAGTTGCCTGACTATGGATTCAATTAGATGTATGTTAGGAAGTTGGGATTGTGCAGGGATGAAGAGGAAAATGACCTGAAAAATGGTCGGAAATATACCGTAACATAGACAAGATTCAACGACACGACGTTTCTAAGTGCGTGCCGCGCTTCTTCAAAAAAGGTCAGACGGCCAGTAGGAATCTTGGATCCCCACTTTGCGCCAAAGGTTGAGTTTTGGTGACGTGGATCTAATGAGAAACTTGAATCTTGGCGTACCATTAGACCCAGCCTTAGGCCGATTTTCAAATATGCCCTCATCCTTCGACGGTCGGCAAAGTTAACTAGTGGGACCACGCTAATACTGCGGTATGGTCCAGGTGGAAAGTAAATGTGCTGTAATTTAAAGTGACGGGCACGCCCTTATTGCTCATTAACCGGAAGATTTCAGTAAATCCGAAACAAAAATTGTTTCTTCCATCTGATATCTGAAATCTCCCGCCACTACTTTGTTTGGGTATAATCAATCAAGGATTAGGGTTTTTTTTTGTATCCTTAAGAAATCGATTGAGTATCCTATCCTTCTGTGGAAACACTAACAAGCCAGTGAGCGAGTAGTTTTTTTAGTGAAGAAAATGGAAAAGAAAAGCTGAAATCAGGTGTTGAGATTATGGCAGTTGATGAAACAGTGAAGATGAAGGTATAATTTCATCAAACCTTATCTAATTAACTCTGTTTTGGTCTTATAATTGCTCAGTGGTTGTTCTTATTTGATGTATTTGGGGATTTTTTACTGGATTTTTTAAATCAGGGCTTTTCAATTTGGTGCTTTTTACTGTATAATTTAGGATATCACCACTTTCAATTCCAAATCCCTCTCTCTGAGTCTCCAAATCGTAACTCCAGCAATTTCTGGTAGTACTAAATCATGTTTGATGAAACTGAAAAAGAGGGCATCAGGTAGTTAATTCCAATTTCTGTTTGTGTATGCTCAAGGAAATGCACAATTCAGATTCCTTTTTTTGTTCTTTTTATAAAAATTAATGTCTATGTTTGTGTTGTTGTGAGTTTTGCATTTACTGGCCCAAGAAATTAGAAGTAAACCCATTCTAGTTTAGGGCATTATAATGGGAAAATTGATGTGATTAGATGAATTTGCTTATTCGGATTGTTGTCTTTAAACAAACCTTTTTTGATTGAGAAAAACTACAACTAGAATTGTTGCTTCTCTGTGTTCGAGTCCCTTATTGTTTTAAAGAAGGGTTGCAATAGTTGTTGCTCCAGAGATATGGATTCAAATGCTTCACAAAACCAACATTTTGCTACTTTTGTTGGAAATATCATGCAACTTTTACAGAAGTTTAAAATAATCGTCAACTCCATGTAACCATGCTTCTCTTGTTATTTGTTTAGAGTTTGTTGTGAAATTTGCTTAGATATTGCTCGGATATCTGCTAAACTAGCAAGATCATGAACGTAAAGGTGCATGAGTGCAGGTACGAAATTTAGGTGTTGCAGATGGACATCCATTCAGATTCATGACTGAACGACCCGAGCGAAACTAACCTTAGTGTATGGGTACAAATTTACCATATTTGCCTAGGAATAGATGTGCGGATGCGACATGCCGTGACAAGTTTAGGCTCTTTGAATAATCACTTGCTATCTTATCAGATCGTGTCATCAAGAATCTTAGAAGGATTCAAAAATTTAGATGTGGTTACTTGTGAAGGGCATGAAAACGGCTATTTCATCTCAGATATGGCCCTAGGGACAAAGCCACCTAGTTAGTTAAATATAATAATTCCTCAAAATGAAAAGTATTCCGACCTTAGCTCAGTTGGTAGAGCGGAGGACTGTAGTAGTTTGCAGCTTAATCCTTAGGTCACTGGTTCGAATCCGGTAGGTCGGAGTAATATTTTTTGATCTCAAATCGAAATTTCAATCCTAGTTATAGTATCCGGTAGATCGGAGTAATATCACCCTCAACAAGCAGATGCCTTCCTTGGGTTGGAACCCCACTTGGTGAAGGAGACTAATTTTTGGTTTTTGACTGTCCCAGACCTGTGCAACTTCACTACAACCATATGTTTGTTTCACCTCATGTTTTACCGATGGATTGGGATGTTTTACACTCTTGTGGAACTAATTGAATGTTTCATACAACCAAAATTTGCTGCTTTTTAGTGGAAATATCATGCAACTTTCGAAGTGTTAGATAAGGTCAACTCCTTGTAGCTGTACTGCTCTTGTTTGAGACCTTCACTGAAGTAATGTTTGTATGATTCTAGCTTATAGGCTTTTGTTGGGTTTACTTTCTTAGTGAAGTTTTCTGTTGACTGTACCAGTAAAATCTGCCTGATATCAACTTCTTGTTTTTATTGTGATTTATTTAATCTGTTTTTTTTAACCTTAAGGGTTTAGTAGTTACCGACCTACGACTCACATACTTACAGTTACGCTCTACTAGGTTGCTCGGGAGACTAAGCCTGAGGTATGGACTCAGATGTTCCTATTGCAATCTTTCTTACTAGTGGAACATTCATCTACTTCTACCTTTCAAAATGGATTAGTGAAACAGTGGCGTTGACAATTTGGAAACCCGTACCTCTTTTATCAGGTACTAATTGTTTATGTTTTAGTGAGAAACCAAGCACATATATTTGTTTCTTACATCCCAGTCTTTTAAGTTTTAACACAGTTTGAAAATTTTGGCCAACTGAAATAATGACTCAACTAAGTTTTGCACTACGTACCCTTTACTTACGTGTTTTATACTTGTTGCGAGGCTCTTTGCGAGAAGGGTTTACAGATTTCCAACAATGATGGAAGTCTATAAAGAGGTAAGGGTTTCACATTACCACAACGCATATTATTTTGGATTATAGAAAAATTAGAAATGGCGCTAAATGGGACAATGGTACAGGTTTGTTTATCAATTAAATCAACTATATTTATAAAATCTCCATGTAACTGTATTTCTCTTGTTATTTGTTTAGACTTTGTTATGTGATTTGCTTAGGTTATTGCTCGCTATTGCTCAGATACGAAATTTAGGTGTTGCATATGTACATCCATACAGAATCATGCCACAGAAGCTAACCTTATTCGATGGGTACAAATGTATCATATCTTGCCCAGTACTAGATGTGCAAGGCGGCCCCAGGTCATGACAAGCCTTATAGGTAGTCCTGTTTAAAATCTTCCTTTTTGAATAATCAATTGCAAAGGCTATATATCATTTTCAGAACAGTCACTTCTGTTAGAGCTATGTCCGAGTATGCATCCCACTCAAGAAGCAGAATGCTTATATACGATAACTCCTCAAATTGAGCAGTGCCCGACCTTAGCTCAGTTGGTAGAGCGGAGGACTGTAGTAGTTTGCAGCTTAATCCTTAGGTCACTGGTCACTGTCGGAATCATTTTTTATCTCAAAACTCTTTAATCTAAGGAAACATTAGATAATCCAGTAGGGAATCATTTTTTATCTCAAAACTCTTTAATCTAAGGGAAATGTTAGATTTGTTTTTGCTGGGGAAGTCAAGTGCAAGCAGGCAGAGGTAGTTTGGTTTATGAAAAAGAAACTAACCTTATTGTATGGGTGCAAATATATTGTTTGGTACTAGACGTGTCATGCTGTGAAAAGCCTTATAGGTATTCTTCGTTAAAAAGCATCCTCTTTGAAATATCGCCTGCAATTATTTCAACTCACGTCATTAAAAATCTGAAAAGGATTCTAAGTCTTAGATTTGGCTACTTTTGGGAGGGCTAAGTCCGATTATGCGTCTGACTCATGTCAGACATGGTTTTAGAGACAAGAGCGCCATCTAAGTGAGTGGATAAGATGATTCCTCAAAATGAACATTGTTCCGACCTTAGCTCAGTTGCTAGAACGGAGAACTGTAGTAGTTGCAGCTTAATTTGTCACTGGAGCAGTAGGTGTGAAAAGTTTACAGTTTTTCATCTTAAAACTTCGGTAGGTCGGAAACATTTTTTCATCTTAAAACTCTTCAATCAGAAGGGAAATTTTTCTGGATATTGTTCTTGGATTTCTTTTTTGCTGGGAAAGTGAACCACAAAGCTGCTTACCTGCTAGTGTATAAAGCAGGCAGGCAGTTGATTATATATAAGTTCCAGCGTAGTTTATCTTTGTTGTTTGAACTGAGATTAGGTTGTCTTTGCTGTTTTAAATGGGTGGACAAATTTAGACCTGTATCCGTCCTCACTCATTTGAACTGATGGAACAGAAAGTTCTTGGCTCAAAAATAATTCTAAGAATGACTAGTTTTGTTAAGCAAACACAAACCATGTTTTCTAATTTTTCCGTGGTATTCGCCAATTTTGCATGTCAGTTCTCCAGGGCCAATACAAAAGAAATTTGTTGTCTTTACCAGTAAAGTCTTGTTGTGATTGTGATTTATATCAACCTTTATGTTCAATGATTAATGATTTATTCATTTACAGTTAACACTTTTTTAGGTTGCTCCGAAGATGAATACTGGAGTTACTGATTCAGGGGTTCGTATTGGAATCCTTCGTACAAGTGAAACCGTCATCTATCCTTACCTTTCAATATGGATTAGTGAAACAGTGGTGCAGTGTTGTTTGTTGACAATTTGGCAATCCTATTCTCTTTACCGGGTACTAATTGCTTACATCTTAATGATGATCATGCACGTGTATTTGTGTGCGCAGATCTGAGTCGTTGAGAACACAGTTTGTAAATTGTATCCAACCTCATGACTTAATTAACTTAAATTTTGGACTACCCTTTGCTTACATGTTTTCCTTTGCGAGAAGGGCATCCAGATTTTCCAACAACAGAAGAAGCCGATAAAGAGGTAAGGGTTTCACATAACCAGAATTCTAGAATTTCCTTGTTTTCTCCTTTCTCTTTCTTGTTTACTTCTTTATCAGGTACTAATTGTTTACCTTTTAATGAGGATCGTGCACATATATTTTTCTGCATATCCGAGTCTTTTAACACTGTTAGATAATTTTGGCCAACCGAAATAATGACTCAGCTGAAGTTTTGCACTACCCTTTACTTATATGTTTTATGCTTATTGTGAGGTTCTTCTGCGAGAAGGGTATACAGCATGCCACAGAAACTAACCTTATTGTATGGGTACAAATGTACAGTGTGTTTCCTAGTACTAGAGGTGCCAGGAATGACAAGCCTTATAGGTAGCCTTGTTTGAAATCAGCCTCTTTGAATAATCACTGTTGCGGCTATATGTCATTTTCAGAATAGTCACTTCTGGTAGAGCTATGTCTGAGTATGTATCCCACTCATGTCAGATATGTAGATCCAGAGACAAGAAGCAGAAAGACACATAAGTGATTATATACGATAATTCCTCATATTGAACAGTGTCCGACCTTAGCTCAGTTGGTAGAGCGGAGGACTGTAGTAGTTTGCAGCTTAATCCTTAGGTCACTGGTTCGAATCTGGTAATAAATAAGTTCCAGCTTAGTCCATCTCTGTTGTTTTAACGGAGCTTTGGTTGTCTTTGCTGTTTAAACCATGGGTGGAGAAATTTAGGCCCATATTCGTGCTTCCTCATTTGATGCTGATAAACGCACAGTTTTTGGCTCAAATAAAATTCTTAGAATGACTAGTTTTGTTAATTAAGCACAAACTTTTTTTCTAATTTTCTACGGTATTCGCCAATTTTGCATGTTGGTTCTCCAGGGCCAATACAAAAGACTTTTTGTTGTCTCTCTACCAGTAACCTGTGCTTTATATCAACGTCTTGTTGCGACTGATTTATTTACCCTTTTTTGGTTGTCTTTGCTGTTTAAACCATGGGTGGAGAAATTTAGGCCCATATTCGTGCTTCCTCATTTGATGCTGATAAACGCACAGTTTTTGGCTCAAATAAAATTCTAGTTTGAGTGACTAGTTTTGTTAATTAAGCACAAACCCTTTTTCTAATTTTCTACGGTATTCGCCAATTTTGCATGTCGGTTCTCCAGGGCCAATACAAAAGACTTTTTGTTGTCTCTCTACCAGTAACCTTCTGCTTTATATCAATGTCTTGTTGCGACTGATTTATTTACCCTTTTTTACCTAATGGGTTCCGTTATTACTGACCAACTCTCATTCTACAGTGACACTTTTCTAGGTTTCTCGGGAGATTAATACTGGAGGTGCTGACTCAAGGGTTCCTATTGGAATCCTTCCTGCAAGTGAAACAGTCATGTATTTCTACTTTTCAGAATGGATTAGTGAAACAGTGGTGCAATGTTGTTTGTTGACAGTTTGGCAATCCCATTCTCTTTATCAGGTACAAATTGTTAACATTCTAATGATAATCATGCATTTGTATTATTGAGTCTTTGAGGACACAGTTTGAAAATTGTATGCAACCTAATAATGACTCACCTTAAGTTTTGCACTACCCTTTGCTTACATGTTTGACACTTGTAGGAATCATTAGGTTCATTCGCGAGATGGGCATCCAGATTTCCCAACAACAGATGAAGCCGCTGTAGAGGTAAGGGTTTCACATAACCAGAGTTTTGCATTATATCCTTGTTTTGTCCTTTCTCTTCCTTGTTTACTTCTTTGCATTATAACCAGCTTTCTTTTGTAATACGATTAAAGAGAAGCAGGTTAACAAAACTTAAGATTTCTCATATTAATCGTATATTATTATGCACTTCATAGAGCCATTAGGGAGAGAAAATTTTGGACAGGCAGAACATTTCCATGTTTCAAACATGTTCAGTATTACAAGATCATTCATTTTCGAGTTAATTAGTGTTTGGGTCCTAAGTTTTGGTATGATAGAGGATTTGGGTCCCAAGTTTGTCCAATTTTGTGTTTGGGTCGTTGACCCGTTAGTCAACTGTATCAAATAACAGTTTTGGTCAAGCTGTCAGCTTACGGTTAACGTGTTCATTTTTTTTTATTTTTTTTGACACTTTCGGCGGGAGTTGATGCGTTTAGTTACATGTGTGCCGCAGAGACATAAATTCAGATTCAACCCAGATTCGACGGTCGATCATGAAAAATGGAGATGCTTGATTCAACCGTCAACTATTCAGATCATGAAAAATGGAGATGCTTCAAAAACAGAGATCTTTAAACAGTCAAAACGATTGTACCCATTATCAGCAAAACCACATGTTTTGAATTTCTAACTCTCAAACTCAATTGCGTTACTCTTTTCCTCTCATATTGGTGGAGAAATATTTCAGAACCTTTGTGAGTTGGCTTAGATAATATCTGAGAGATGACCGTGTGATTAATAACAAAACTATGGTACTGTACTACTGTTTCCGCATGAACTCTGGTGATTATCCACAACTTATGTATTTCTTGATCCACAATTATATAACACCATGATGGTAAGATCTTGTTTCATTTTTACAAGCAACTATTACTGAGAAACACCATCGTAATATTTCAGAAAAAAAAAAAAACATCACCATCGTAAAGTCAGCTACACTAATTTAACCCAAAACATGCTTACTAGAATCCGTTCTTGTTAGTCATATGATCCTTGTACACAACAGACATCAGCAGAAAGACGCTATTCCGAAAATCCCCTTAAAAATGAAAATAACTGCTAATCGATACGAAATGTAACCTTTCTTCTTCCTGCCCTAGTTTTTTTCAAATCGGATTTCTGCCCTAATCTCTCGATCAAATATTCCGAAAGAATTAAAATGGATCTTAAACCCTACCGTAAACGCATCTCCAACCGTACACGCAATTATTGTTGCCGGAAGATGATTAATTTTGAACCTTTTATTTTTAGTGGCAAACATGTAAATACTTTAAGTAACTCAACGTTAACTATTTTAACGGATTGGTTACTGGACTCAGTTGACTAACGGGTCAACGACCCAAATACAAAATTGGACAAACTTAAGACCCAAATCCTCTACCATACCAAAATCTAGGACCCAAACACTAATTAACCCTTCATTTTCAAAGGTTTATGGAGAATTTTCAGCAATCACAGTGGTGAACGGGAAGAAAACTAAAGAGTGAAATTAAAGTTTGTTGGTGGTTTGTGCATTTCAAACAACCTGTAATATGTTATTAGGCCATATCTTATTTAGTGTTGTCTGTTCAGTATGTCAGGCTCTGGATTATATTGTGCAAGTAACCTCATATTGCCTTGTAAAAACATCCCTAGAGAGGGTGAATTCATGGGCATACTGTATACAGTTATATCGGACTGTAACAAACTTATATTGTAGCCTGAGATTCACTCTGCATGGCAAAGAAAAAACTCCAATTATGCAAGTCCCCGGAGATTCTTAATTTCTAGTAACCTCAAATTTGAGGTCACTGAAATATTTTTATTTTATTTTATTTTTTGACCTCAAATTTATTTCCAAAAATAAGAAACTCCGAATTTGTTTAGGTCTTGGTTTAGGAAATTGACATATAATTTATGTCGGACACAGCATCTTAGCGTAAAGATTAATGAAGGACCTGGATGTTTAAAGATGCGATGTCCAGAACCATCTTGTGCTGTTGCTGTTGGTCAAGACCTGATTAATGAATTGGTTTCTGATAAAGATAAGGACAAGTATTGTTCTTACCATTTAAGATCTTACGTCGAAAGTCAGAGAACAATCAAATGGTGCCCCGGTCCAGGCTGCGAGTATGCTGTTGACTTCCTTCCTGGTGGTTCAAGCTACGATGTTGTTTGCAATAGCGAACATAGATTTTGCTGGAATTGTCTTGACGATGCACATCGTCCAGTTGACTGCGACACTGCGGGGAAGTGGGCAATGCAGAATAGTAATGAATCTGAAAACGTGACTTGGATATTAGCCAACTCAAAATCCTGTCCAAAGTGCAAACGACCAATTCAGAAATACGAAGGGTGTATGCATATGACATGCTTTTGCGGATTTGAGTTCTGCAGGCTCTGCCTTTGTAAATGGTCAACTCATGAAGAGGATGATTATGATTCGTGTAATGTCTATGAAAAAGCTAAAGCAGAGGGAGCATATGATGAGGAAGAAGAAATAAGGAAAAAGGCTAAAGATTTCTTGAAAAATATTCTTTTTTCTACGAAAGATTTGCTGAAAACCAGAATTCAAGGCTAAAGGCAATTGAAAGCTTGAAGAAAACGCTATCCGAGGATCTAGCAAAGCTTGGCTACAGATATAACAAGCCTGATACGCAGTTTAGGTTTATTATAGATGCTTGGCGACAGATCATCGAATGCAGGCGTGTTCTAAAGTGGACGTGTGTCTATGGATATTACATACCTGAAAGTGACTGTGCAAAGAAAAACTTGTTTGGAAATTTGCAAGGTGAAGCTGAGTCTCGGTTGGAAAGGCTCCATCAATGTGCAGAAAAGGAATTAAAATCACATCTTAAGGAAAATAACGCAACCAAAGACTTCAACCCAGAAAATGATGCACTCAACCCTTTCCTTATAAAGCTACTTCAACTGACCAAAGCTACCGGGACTTACTTTGAAAACCTGGTTCGTGCTCTGGAGAATGGTTTTTCAGATGTAGACTCACAAGAAGATGAGTGAGGCAAGACAAAATAGTCACAGTTTTTTTCTTTTTTTTTTTTTTGAGGAAGGAATCAAAGGAACGGGGTAAAATTATGAATTTTAGTTCAATATCCTATTTTCCTTTTTTTATTTCACAAAATTGGTTAAAACCAAAATCAATAATTCCTAGGTGAAAAAGACATTTAGATTTTGATAATGTTTAAATGGATAAAAGTATAAAAATAGCCAGGATGTAATCAGGTTTCATCCTACCCAATTTTAAATTTTTTTTCTTATTTTTAATTTACATCAGGATGAATCCAGTTTCATCCTTGCTATTTTTTTTTTGTCCATTTCACCCATATTAATTTTTACTCGTCTATTTGAACCATGTTTTAAATTTTGTTGGACAAATGACCCATTTTCCGTTTTTTTTTCCTATGGATACATGATGTTATCAAAGCATAGATATTGTTTGACCATTTTTCAGTTGAAATACCAGCTATATGACTGCATTTTCAAGTTACAAAAGAATTCAAAATATTACTACTATAATAGATAATGAAATTTATTTTTGTCTGCACAATTCAAAGCAGTGATAAAATTTTGACAGTCACCTCCAAATAAAATGCTTGTATTCTTTTACTTCTTGTCCAAAGTGCCGCTTTTGATAACGCTTTAGCTTCATTTTATTCGGGTTTTGCATCACCGTGATGATTTTTTTAAAATTAACACCAACATCATTTGTTAATTATTTCTTCTAATATAGTATCTAGATTGGCAGTTAGGACAACTTTATTAGTCTTATGGGCGTGCTAACCTAGTATGCTAGTCGCAGAACCAAAAATCAAGGATGCACCGAATAGTTCAGCGCAAAAAAGGATTTCCACTTTTCGCTAAATGGAACATTGCTTGATTTAAGGTATTTTGATTACCACTAATGTAGATGAGATATCTTAGTAGTTTCGCGCATATTTTAGGGTTTTCCCTATTTCCCATCCCAAATTTCCTCATTTCCCATCCAACTAAATTCCCATCCCCAATATTCCTAAGTACCACCACATAAATTTTCAAATATCCTAAATACCATCTTTTGACATTTTATTTACACCCAATAATAAAATTAGCAAAAAAAGAAAAAAAACACAATCCAACTACTAACCAAATCACGGATTACTGCTTCATTCTTCTCCGCCGCTGACAACTACATCTTCTACTCAATCTCCATGATACACCGCCACCTTCAATTACTTTTTTGATTGTTGTTTCTAGTTTCTTTAGATTTTGGTCATCTTGCTTTCCATCGATTTGTTCTATGTTGAACAACAATTCTAAATTTTATTAAATTATTTTATAGAGAGAACTAGTCGTTTATCGAGACTGCTAACATTTGTAGTCGTTCATCAACTGTATGTATTTGTTAGGTACTTGTTGACGTCCAGTTTTGGCCGACTCATGGTAGTTGTTGTCGTCTTAAACTGGACTATTGGTGGTAGTATAATGGTCTAAAATTCAATAATTAATGCCGCACCAAATACCTTTTGACGATTATAATGCATGATAAAGTTCATGACCAATGTCCATTAAAATACATGGGAAGTATTAATGGACTTGAGTTAAACTCGTCCTACTCATTCCTGATGCAAGCTCACATTGGATGATGCTGTGCAGTACATTTTATGGCCACTAATAATAAAGTTAAAACCTTGTACCTGGTAGTTGTGGAGAGTTTGGAACAGAGATGGTATGCATATCAAAATTAGGGAGAGCTTGGAAGTGCTGTGGAGGTAAGATATTAAGCTCGTTCAGGATTGTTTGATAGCTAGATCGGTTATTATTAGGTTACCAATCTCCGAATTTCATTCACAAAATGGGTTTTTAATAAAATTAACACAATCCTTTGGATGTTAGATTCATCTAGGGTTAGGGTTTGGATATTTTTTTCTAGACTTTCAATAATGGAATTAATCTTCCATAATAATGATTTACTAATCAATTGCCGATCAATTCTTATATTGTTTCCGCTTTGATTGTTTTTAGTGGTTTTGTTTTAGGAGAGATTAGTGAAGGTTTGATGGAAAAGAAGATGTAAGGTTAATGAAGAAGAAGATAAATGAAAAATGTTACTAGTCATAGTATTTTGATTTTTTAGGTGGTACTTAGGAAAAATAAGAAATAGAAGATAGATAGACTTTAGAAATTGTGTAGGGGATAGGAAATAGGAAAATCGGGATAGAAATAGGAAAACCACTTTAAGGCAAGGTGGAAAGTGGAGTATATTTAAGTATTTTTACAATTACCCTTATGGGCAACAATTATAAAATTTAGAATAGATTTATCTCTAAACAATACCACGGTTTTTATAAACTTTATACCATTGAAAAACATTTTAAAACACTCGAACGAATATAAACCATGACTATCAAATTATACATAATTCTTATGAAAAAATAATCGATTGAAAGGGTAGTTTTAGAAATATCCCCCTGGTTGGGTGAAATAGCTCATCTATTTGTGGACAAAACTAAAAACCAAGTAGCTCATCCTAATTAGGGATCGGAGGAGTAGTTTTATCGAGGATAAAAAAAGGCAATATATTGAATGCCTTGAATTATTGATGCGCTTGATTACTAAACTAGTTGATCATGCGAGCTCAATCATTCGAAAAGGTACGCTCGAATCATTCAACGTAACTATCTCGCTACTATTTCATATACGAGATATATTTAGAAAGATAAATAGTGTTAAAGAACAGGCAAGCACTTCTGAGAAAGATTTGCATGCGCTTGCTTGGCTAATTCAATAGCACCCACATCTAGCCTGACATAGATCTTAGCCTTAAGAAGAGAACTTCAAATATTCTTTTGAGAAGAGAGTCGAAAATGCACTCAAAGAAAGTTTCAAATACATGTAGAGATCCGCACTTCAACTGGAAAGAGGACGGTGACTGGGATGAATAGCTCCGCCTATTCGATCGATATTAATTTTGACAACTTTTAAAACCAATGGAATTCCTCAGATCTCTTTTTGTCGAAGAGATTCCATCATTTTCCTAAGATGATTCGAAAAGAAACTCTTCACCATAGCATATCCAACATCAAGAAGGCCAAGTGAATAGATCAAGAAGAAAACGTTTACAAAGAACGCTATATAATGTCACCGTGAAAGCGAAGTAAAAGCCGAAACGCACAACAATGTTGGCGCTAAAAACTCTGTTCGAAGCGACTTGGCAATCCCACACAAGAGTACTTTTTTTTAATATCATGCAAAGAGCACCGAACTAGAAAATAAAAGAGACAAACATTTAACGCAGGTTGAATCCTCGGGAAAACAAAGATTTTATATATTATTGCTTGAGAGAAAACACGTAAACTCCTAAGAGAGAAAGAAAAATTCTTTGGTGTAAATTTCTAGGCTCTCTCTTACTAGGCTATTTTATATAGGTACATTAATTATCCTACAAGATTAGATTTTTCTAACTTGTTCGGCTAAAGAAGCCAAAAACTTAGCTCTGAAGTTCTAGACTTTTAGGCATAAGAAAACTCCAGAACACTACAACTACTTTTTTCCGAACAATGGTCTTACTAAAATTCGTGAACGTCCCAAAGAAATTGCCGGTACAAATTTTCCTCGCATACAAAAGGCCGCGACAACCCCTAGACGTAATAGCGTAGAGCCGTTGAGAAATTTTTTCCGCATTCGTAACAGTCGAGAGTCGCATTTGAATCGTAACAGTTGACTTTCTTTACGTGTAGCTAATCGCAACGCTTGGTTGGCACTAGCAGGCGTAGCGTGATATTATTTTATGTAGTGCCATTTGGGTCATAAGGGAATTTTTTTCCCACCCTAGTCTACATTAGCTAGAGGATTATTCCTCCTCGAAGAGATAAGCTCGCAGCAAAGATAAGGGTTTCATGGGGTGAAACTCACTTCTTATTTTCACTTTCTCTTTCTCTCTTCGCTTCTCATCTCGTTTCCTCCACGTAAGATATCAAAATTTATCAAAGAGATCTCTCGACCTGCTATTTCAATCGTAAGTTTCAAATCGCTTAGGGGTTACAACTTCTCTCGATCCGTTATTTCAATCGTAAGTTTTTCATTATTATTTTTTTGTGATAAACAAGTTTTTCATTCCGATTTCATCAGTCTTTTCTACGGGGTTTTGATTTTTGGGTCTTTTCCTATCTCGCTAAATCTATTATGATTTCTATTTCCGATTTCGCTTTAGGTTTAGGTTTTTTTTTATCCGATATAAATCTAAACGATTGCTTTCTCTTATTTCCGTAGTTTTATCTCGTGGGAAGAGTCGAGAACTTTGAAGGTATTTATTTTAGTATCCGTTAAATCAAGTTTTAGGATTTGAAGGATATATAATACTAACCGATATAATCTAATCTTCTGATTTCATGTTAGGGTTTGAAAGACAGAACTTTGAAAAACTCCAAAGAGCTGAAGTAAAAGGTATATGATTTGATTTGTTTACTTTTAATTTTTAGGGATTCAATTAGTATGAATTGATTTTATTAATTTCGCTTAGTATATAACATCATTCAAAAAATTGTGTCATGAATTTTCTATGATGATGGATGTTTATTTACTTCAACAATTATTCCTTGATTTGTTTGTGAGGTTTGGATCTGATTCTGATCATCTATAAGATGAGCATTTAAATTCCCCGAAATCATATGCTATCCATATTTGGGATTAGGAATCGCCTCACTCTCGGATTTGGAGTTTCTTTCCGTGATAAATGTTTATGATTGTATCTTTGCAGAATCTGTACTAATACCGTCCCTTATAGTTGTATAATTAACATTTTCGCTAATCACCGGCATTATGAACCCTGCCGGCCCTATGATTGTGTTTCAAGAATTGATCTTGATAATCTACTCACTCATTGCCATGCCCCCGTTACATTTTTTTTTTGTTGAAGAGAAGTTATTTTTATTTATATTAACCACAAACTTCCCTAGGTACATTTTCCCCAATGAATCATTCATTACAATTGTGTTTAGGATGGTTGGACATGAGTTGTCCCAAATAAACGAATTTGTGTTCCTCTCCGCTTGTAATTGTTTGTCGACGAGCATAGTTTGCCAACCCATCTCGCCGCTTGGTTCGCTTCTCGTATATATGTGTGTGATTGTGTAATCCAGGGATGTTTGATAGATGTTAGTTGATTTCTTTTACCATTTGTCGAATGATCCATGGGTTTTGATTGTCGCTTGTCTTGATTAGTCCTTCCAGCCGCGATTCGAGTCCGTCTCAAAGTGAATGCAGCTGAGATTTGTCGACCGTTGTTCAGATCGCCAATAGCATTGCCCATCTCTATACCAATGCGAGTTCTCGCTAATTGTGCCGCCATTGCCGTGATTGTTGCACCTTCCCGGAGTTTCTACATATCCATTCTCGCGCTACCCATGTCTCGCACATCATTTGTTTGTTCTAGGCTTGCTCCATCCGTGTTTATCGTCATCCATCATGCATGAGATTTATTCCATTTTTACTTGTTAGTATATATATATATATATATATATGTCAACTTGCCTAACTATGCATGCCTTCCATTAACTATGCATGCTCTAAGTCTTTTTTTTATGTCATCCATCTCTTAATTAAGACTCTTGATCTAAAAGTTGCTATGAATCACTATCTATGTGTGATGTAATTATGACGTGCCACTGATTTTCTCCTT